>JALJAT010000044.1:0-43454 GCA_034768735.1 Schistosoma mekongi
GTTTCCAGATGAAAATTTTTATCAGTTGTCCATCGTGCCAGTCAATATTTTTAAGTTGATCGGCTATTTGACTTTCAGATACATTGGCCACGTGATACTTTGCATTTACTTTTATCTGTGTAACTTTCGACCAGAACCAGTGATATAAATCATCTTGTGTTTTATCATTTTACTTCACAGTTAATTGCCATGCGTGTTCTTGATGCTATTAATTGTGATCCATCTGTGATCGCTCTTCTTTTTGTCTCTTGATCCGAATTTTCACCTTGTATGGCCGATTGATTAGTACGGTAGCGCAGTCGATTAAAAGTCCTGTAACCATAATGGGTGTGTCAGAACATAAATGTATTTCCACACTAAGTTTCCTGTTACTCAGGATTTTGTTATTATCGAGTAATGTTTATTTGCTTTTTGTTTATCCTTGCATGCTTAAAACTAGTTCTTCTCCCTCGTTTCACTATAAAAGAGTTGGTTACTAGGTGCAAGTGCTTCTTACTCGACGAACGAACTGATGTGCATACTTCTAGTTACAAATTCTTAAAAGTAACTTTCTGACACTCTATTCCTAACCATATTGCTTTCATGTGGAATAATGTATAAATCCTTATTCTTACTTAATTACTGTAGTAGTTAAGTATAAAGAACAAATTGGATAAATGCCATACTAGCTAAAAGGTTTATTCTCATGTTACCCTTGTGCGTGTGAAATTAGAACAACACTTCTCATTGTGATGATTACTTTTTGTATATGTAAGCGGAATACGTAGTTTTTCTGAGCACCACCGCTTTTATAACGATATTCCTTTTCTTTCGTTGAACCACTAGATGATATAAACCGAGCGATAGTATTTATCTACGACCAATGAGTTCCCAGCTGACGATTTATCTTGGTATCTAGTTTCCTCTTAAATATCTAAGTTCCACCAGATCCACAATTCCATCGTGCAATGTTTTAGTCTTACACTTATCTAGTCTTAATTTTGTTGTACTACTTCAAACCCTAACCCGTTTTCGTCAACACTTTCCTCTTTGTGCTACCAAACAGTGTAGAGGTTGGAGAAGTAGCCATATTCTATATCAGGTGTCTCATTTCTCTTTTCATTATTTTGCTTACGTGGTTACGGTTGCTGTTCAAGGTTGAATTATTCATTTAGATTTTGTTCAACAAAACGCGAGAAATACATCCCCTTAGCGTCATATTTTGAATAGTCTGGCTTTATTTAGTCTAATTGTTTCCAGCTGCCCTGTTATTATAAAACACTTATCCGGCTAGCTAACATTAATTAGTTCTCAAATCGATTTTGTTCATAATGGATTACATATTCTCTATTTGCCTAAGACTAATATTATGTTAGTAAAAGGTTTCACACTCCAGTTTTTACCATAAGAACTGATTTCAGGAGAGAATGTTATGACTACCGTACGATTTTGTAGTATACGGTTTTGTTTTCACTTTGTTATGTAAAAGTAGCAAACACCCAAGAGTTCAAAATATTCTTTTTATTTCTGGAATCTGTATATTATAAAATTAAGAGTAACACAAACATCCCGTAATTTTGATTACTCTAGTTGTCTTCTTTCATATTCTGTCCTATACACCGATATATTATTGTTATTATAAGTATTGTTCTCTGTAAATTTCTGTTTTTGTTCTTGATACAATCATCCCATTAATTTTATTTCTCCTATTGATTTAAAACTCATCCTACACCTATGTCATTATTTTAGCTTCTTTGCCCCTTGGGAATTAATTTCCGCGGACATTGAGCATTGGGACTTAGCTGGAGAAGTTGAACGATTAATAACTTACAACTTCTTAACATAAAACGAAGGCAGTTGTGTTCAATGTTAAAATCCATAAACACTATAAATTATTTTTTTCTTTATTTCATTATGTCTAGTAACATAAATTGATTTAGTGAATACATTTCCAAATATTACATTGTAGTATTGACTTATTCCACTTATGTTTGGGAGTTGAATTTATATCTATAAATGTGCTCACAGGAGACAATCCTCTTGTTTGTGTAGGGAAAACGACATCTAAGTTTTTATGAAAGCTCACTTGTAAATAAGTCGTTATCTTTCTTTTAAAACACTATCAAATGTATCTTCACTAAACGTAGTTGTGTCCTCGTACAAGTAGATTTATTGACTGTAAAAGTCTGATTAACTAATAAGGTTTTTACATAGATTATCTCACTCATACAAGAGAAAATCAATAATAGGGAAACATGTGGTTTAGATGTGTATTACTTGAACAACTAGGCGCACATTCATACAGCCGGGTAGTTCGTTCATGTATCTTCCCTTTCAGCTCAACGGCAGTATGATACATTAGTACTTAAGATGCTTGTCGCTTGAGGCATAAAGTGCCTTGACATAAGAACGCAGTAATACGTGTGCTTTTAACTATAAGTTCTTACCACAGTGATAATCCGAAAGACAGCCACAAGTACATAGATTTGTTTGAAGTAACAGTATAGTATGTGTAAAGGTAACTAATCAGAACACTATATCTTTGAGATGTGATCAGTAAAGCTATCGTAGAATATTTACTGTCTTGTACTGTGAAAATTTGGTTATGTACTAAAATATGTCTTTTCTATACGTTGTATATTTGGTAACGATTTATAGTCCGCTTTGTAGTGTTTTGGCATTGCAATTTGAAAATTGTGGCATTGTTATTCTGGACACATTGATTTTAAATTAATTGTTCATTTTCATCAGGTAGAGTATATGTTTAGCTGCCTCACAGATGTACCGAAAGCCACGCAAAACATTCAATGTATTTGTAGCTCAAACGATGCAGCCATTTTTATATTTTAAATATTTTTTCTTTAAATGTTTTGGTTTTCCGAAACTAAATATGATCAGAAAGATTAATACTTGCTACTATTATTAAATTATAGGTCTCATTTTTTACGAGGCTTTCAACATTAGTACATTACTGTTTTCTGTGATTTAGTGTAATCAGATTTAGGGCGAGTAAGTAAGACTAAGTTGTCTGAATAGATTGATACATAAGACATTGTCACTTTGTTTATTTTGTCAAGCAAACAATTTTTCACTTTAAACTGATGCATTTTATGAATTTGATTGTAACCAACCGGAAGGTTCAAGAAACCCGAATAATTTGGTGATTGTTACGCGTACTGATATCTTAAATAATTAATGAATGCAATGTATTGGTACTTGGTTTTTTATAGGAGCCATTGTTTCAGGATTTAGTGTTTCCTTTGATCAATAGATATACATACTTGTATCACATTTTGTCTTCCCACTCCATCTACTTTTGTTCGGACATCTTGAGCGATGTTATCAGCTTTCACGTATAGCGTGTCTCGAAGCTAAACATATGAATCTGTTTTTGGTAAATAAGTTACATCTCTTTTAAAACTACTATAAGTGTACTGTATTATGCAAGGTTTTTACAGAAAATAGTTTAGGTGCATAATACTTATTTGTAGGTCGATTTCACGATTCCAAGTAGTTGCGATGATGATGAGTGTTTTACTGGTACCAAATACAAATCAACTTCTCAATATGTCCCATTCCAATAGAATGTTTGCAACCTATTTTACGTTTATTTTCAATTACAACAGGCTGCATTATGTGCCTTTCAAATTATTCGAAAGGTGCCTGATCTCATGGAAATGTTTATTCCATGTACACGTTCTCTTCTCACTGAGAAGAATCATGGAGTGTTATTGGCTACTATTTGTTTGATTCAAGAAATGTGTGAACGTAGTCCAGATACTTTGAATTACTTTCGTAAGGTGAGCTCATTTTAGTAACTAGTTAGTTAGTCAGTGCTTTTCGTTAGTAACCACCGAATTCTCATTTTGATTATATTTTGTGTATCTTACTCATATGTAGTCGAACTGTGTTGTAGTATTAAGTAACTTGATTCATATTTCAAAGAATAGGCTGGGACTATCTGCAATGTTTTCAGTCTTCACCGTGTCGTTATTTCTGTTCATTTAGTGGGTGGAATGTAATTTTCAGTACAAATTTCATTTCAACTATCTACTACGAACATGTCCTATGTAGTACAGTCTGACATATCTAGTAAAAAATACAGGAAAGTGAGTGTTATTGAAATGCGAGGTCAAAAAACAATTTGTGCATCTACACTTCAAACATCTCAAACCATGTTTACGTATTCTACATTAACTTTGTAAATTAATTAAATTGTCGCATACTATTCAGTATGTTTAGAAAATGTTTTAAGATTTTTATAGCATTGAGTTGCTTAGATTAAGACAATTGAGCATTCATGTATGGTTATGTAAAAACGTCGGTTTTAACTTTGGTAGGTAGAATTCTGTTGTTTTTGTCTTTCTTCAGTTACAGTCTTTAACTTAAATCCTGATAGTTATTTTGTATTTTCCTTATTTCCTCTTCATTCAGCAGTTGGTCCCAACACTAGTGCGTACTTTAAAGAATCTCATTATGACAGGTTATTCTCCTGATCATGATGTTAATAAAATAAGTGATCCATTTTTACAGGTGAGTTGTCATTGAAAACTCAGTTGTTGCTTGTTCCTGATTTTTATTAACAGGTTTTTCAACTTAGTTTGAAATTCATTTTAAAAGTTCACTTGATTAACTACACTGTATTCGTTAGAAATATATAGTCAGAATATTTCAGATCCTATAGTTATTTGTAATCACTGAATTTTCTGTTCAAATAACCAGTATTGGTGGATAGTAATTTTCATGACGCCTAGAAAGCCTGTCTTCAGAAACACCTGAGCTATTAAATCGTTTAAATATTCTTTTCGAAATACTGAAAACTCATTGTTTTATAATGGCGAATTCAAAAAATTTAGCAGTCTACACTATTATTTTAAGGGTATAGTACGTATGCGTATTACTCATTCATTCTATCATAGATTTTGACATTCTTCCTCAGGTGTCAATTATCAGGAGTGTATTTATTAAAAATAATCATTCATTTCATATCACCAGGCATTAAGACTTTTTCAGAATGAACTAAATTGTATCGAAAGGGACCTTATATCGTATGACTTCTTATATCGCGCATGTAACATCATGTTTATTTGAATTTTAGTTATTGTGGTTACCTTTTGAGGATTTTTCGAGCTGAGTTTGAGTATTTTACGAGCCTTCTTAGCGTATTGATTGATTTTGTCCAATAGTGCTAGGCGATTGGTCGTCTTTAGTATTTTTCTGTATACGATTTTACCGTAGGTGAAAATATTGCGTCTTATGCGTGTTCTTGGTCATGGTGACAAAAGCGCCAGTGAAGCAATGAATGATATCATAGCTCAAGTAAGTTTTGGATCGGCGTTTTCGTTTTCAGTATAATTAATGCATTTTCCTATCTGTCATCACTGGATTTTAAAGCTTTTTCCTATTGTTTTAAATATTTTCTATTTGAGTTAACCATTGATCCCAATAATGCTTTCACTTAGTTGTACGCCACTTCCAAGTAATAACTGATGAATGGAGACTAATAAGAATTAGGATTACGATTTGATGTTGTTGATTTTGAGGTATCATTGAGATTTTCTAGTAACTAAATTTTGTATGCTGTGAATTTGTTAATTTTTATTACTCATTTACCAACTTGAAGGTCGTATAGAGCCACATTCTAATGTAAAGGTTAATGATATTTTACCCAGTAATTAAGTGAAACAAGGTCTGAACCTGAAGCGTAGTTTTTTACCAATGAGTTCCCTCTTAGTCGGTCACGTACAGCGTAGAACCAAGTATACATGTGCATCAGTTCAAGTCGCCACACTCCATTAGCACAGCAAGTTTAACACTAAATTTGCAGTGGTAGTAAGGAAAACATGTCATCATCATCATCATCAGCAACGTAGAACCGGGCACAAACGCCTGTAGGTTCAAGTTGCCATACCACACTAGCACTACGAGAATATTGAGGTAACGTATAAACAGAATACAAGAGGGAAGAGTAAAGTAAAGATGTCTAGAGAATAACAATAGAATTTAAGATCTAGATGAGGTTAAAGAGTGAATACACTTGCGCCACTGTGACCAGTTCTGAGCCATATCACCTAGTGTCTCCAGCCATTTGTTGCGATCATCACGCGGACCCCAACCAGGTAGTCTACATCTACCTACATGGCTTAGGCCAGTAGTCAAGGTCTTCATGGACTGATGCCATGTTTTGGTTTGGCCGCCCCTAACCTTCTTCCATCCTACTTCAGCCCTAGCTAACATGGCGCGACGGGGTAGACGGTGGTCGGGCATGCGCAATACATGTCCTAGCCATCTTAGTCGATGAAGGTTAATGACCTTTTCGACTGATTTACCGTGTTTCCCAAGAACCTTTTGTCTAACCTCACTATTACTAGTCCGGTTATTCCATGGTATACGAGCGATGTTCCGAAGATTCCTATGGTCAAATATCTGGAGACGACGCATATCTTGAGTTTTCATGGCCCATGTTTCGCAGCCATATGTTAAGATGGCGCGGATTGCTGCGCAGTACACCCGGCCTTTCGTTGAGACACGGATATCTCGTCTGCGCCACAAGTGCCGTAGATTGGCAAATGCCAATCGATCTTTCTGGATCCGCGCTGAGATTTTTGCATTTGGGAGGGGAGAAGCGCATCCCAAATATGCCTGCATTGTTACTCAACGTGTTCAAGAGACCTTGAATGCTGTGTGCATCTTCACCAAATATGACTATATCATCTGCATATTCTAAGTCGATAAGAGAGCCTCCTGGAAGGAGACTAATCCCAGAGGACTTAAAAGAAGTGAGAGAGATATCTGACAGTACGTCTATGATGAAATTAAATAAAAATGGGGATAAGGGGCAACCCTGACGGACTCCACTTGAGGATGAAGTTTCTCGTGACAATTCGCCATATGCTCTGACTCGACCAGTGGTGACCGAGTAGAGAGCCTTTATAAGGTTAATGTACTTTTGAGGTACGCCTTTTAATGACAAACATTGCCACAAGACTTCACGGTCAACAGAGTCGAACGCTGCTTTTAAGTCAAGAAATACAACTATAGTTGGGCGTTGGTACATATGTCTGTGCTCGAGGACCTGGCGCAGGGTGAATATGTGATCAATGCAACCTCGGCCAGGTCTGAAACCAGCCTGGTTTTCTCGAGTCTGTTGTTCCCTAGTGTTAGTTAAACGTCGGATGATTATAGTGGCTAATATTTTAGATACTATATTAGTCAAACTGATTCCTCTGTGGTTATCACAAGAGGATTTCTGTCCCTTTTTGTAGACTGGAACAATCAGCGATCGAGACCAGTCAGATGGGATGGAGTTTAGTTCCCAGACATTGGCTAATATATCAGTCAACCTGCACGTTAAAACTATACCACCATCCTTGAAGATATTGGTAGACAACATATCAGGCCCTGCTGCTTTCCCTCGTTTCAATTTACTTATGACGTTTTCAACTTCACTGAGAGTTGAGGGACCTGTGTCAGTTTTCCATTCGGATAGCTTGAAGATTGTGGGTAAGCTAAGCGTGGGGGGGGGCAGTTAAACTGTTCCTGAAAGTGTTCTGCCCATCGTTCTAATCTTCTAGATTGAGAGTAGATCAACGACCCATCTTTTTCAGAGATGATTTCACTAACTGCCGATTTTTTGATACCGGTGTCCTTAATAAGTCGGAACAGCTGTCTATTATTGCCTGCCGCTGCTGATGCTTCTATCGCTTTTGCTTTTGTTGCCCACCACTGTTCACGATCCTTACGCAAACTCTTTGTCAGTCTACGTTTCAGTTGTCGTCGCTCTTCATCATACTCCGAGCCTGCTGGAATGAATTTTCGAGCCTCCATCAGTTCCCTAGAAGTTCTAGAGATCCAATGGTCTTTCATAACTATTGGATTGGGGTTAGATACTGATAGCGCTGCTGCGTATACACCTGCTTTAAAATCATTCCAAGCTACTTCGGGGGAAACCTGTTGGTCCTGGGCGAGTAAATGCTTAGCCAAACCATTCCTAAATGCAATCTTAGCGTTCTCGCTCTCAAAGTGATATCTAAAGGGTTTGCCCGATGTAACCTTTCTGCGACCAGTAAAACGCATAGAGATACGTGCTCTCACTAGGGCATGGTCAGAGTCTAGGCAAGTGCCCCAGAAAGAGCGGCAGTCCTCTATACAACCTCTCCAACGATAGCTGATGCCGATGTGATCAATTTGTGTCCATCGTTGCGTAGATGTTGGAGGTCGCCAGGTTAAACAGTGTCTCGCCTTATGCTTAAAGTTTGTGCTAGCTAAGAATAAACGGTAGTCTGAACATAACTGCAACAGACGATCTCCGTTGTCTGTTCTCTGGGCTGGGATGCCGAGTAACCTACCTAGGTGCTTTTCAGCCTGATTTAGTCTACCTACTTGGGCATTAAAATCTCTTGCAATAATTACTATGTCTGAGTGCTTAGCTTTCTGAAGGAGGCTAGAGAACTTCATATAGAAGTCGTCTTTTACTTCATCTGTGCTGCAATCAATGGGGGCATAAGCTAAGACTACAAAAAGGCATCGGCGTGTGTCCCTATCTTTCCGAGTTCGTACTGTGCCATTTAGACGGACAGCACATAGACGACTGTCTACAGGAATCCACTCGAGAAGAGCCTGTTCTGCCCGTAAGCTTAGTGCTATACCTACACCGGCAAGGCCACGTGAGCTAGCTGTAGGGTCTCCAGATAAACGAAGAGTGAAGTGTGCAGTTCCATTGCATTGACTAGGTGAGGTCAAACGGATGACCATGCTGGGATCCTGAATGCGTGTTTCGGAGACACAGCATACATCAATTGCAAGAGATTCTAATGTTTTAGCTAAGGCAGCCTGTTGACCGATTTGACACAGCGTACGCACATTAAAAGCTCCAACATGAAGTTTAGAGCGTGGCTTCAGGAGACCTGGTATGATAATTTGGGAACTCGGGTAACCAGTACAAGTGGCACGCATACAAAATGTGGTAGAAGTGTTACAAGTGGGGACCAGAGAGGGAGAACGTGTTTGATCATGAACAAGGTGAACTCGAGTGCTATTGGAGGTATGAGGGCGGTTATCACTTCCCGGTTGCCCACATCGTGGAAGGGTCATTAGTGAGGAACCTGAAAGAGAAAGAGGATTAGAAGAGGTCGTGATGACCTGAGAGTGTGACCGCAGTGCCCAGGGGACAGCTGTTTGAGGTCGGTTGAGTACATCAATTGTTGCTCCGGTTGTCGGAAGGGGGGGCATCGGCCTCATGGCTTCCGAAGGAACTCGGCTTTCACCATGAAGCGTCATATTAGTCCTTCCAACTTCCAGGGCAGAGTTAGAATGGTTATAAAGATTTTTAATCGTAAGCTGTTTTTTAGCATGGTAGTTGTTTTACGGGATGGGGTTGCTAACCCCATGCCCCACCCCTCCTCCTTTATCCGGGCTTGGGACCGGCAGAAACCCTGTGGGGGCTCCAGGCGGAGTTAATAATTTTATGTAGTCCTCCTCATCTATTTTAGGGTAGCTCACGCCTGCTACCCACGGGATTCGAACCCCTGACACTCTTGCCAGATTCAACTCCCACGGCCCTCACCAATTGGCTATTTGGAAAACATGTGAACATTCAGAATATGATACATAGAGAACGAATTAGTTCTTGGAAAGAATGATGTTAAATAGTTTTGAGCTCACGATTTAAGAGGAGATAAAGAGTTAATTCACTTCCACTACTTTATTAAGATCCACGTCACTCAGAGTTTCCAACCATTGGTTTTGGCAGTCGCGCAGATTCTAACCAAGTAGTTTGCATCTACTGAAATGGCTCATATCAATAATTAGTGACTTCATGAACTGATTCTACTTCTCGGTCTGACCGTCCCTAGTTTTTTCGTCCTCCTCCAACATCAGTCAAGATTGTGCCCAATACGTGTTCCGACCACCTCAGTTTATGAAGATTCACAATTGCATCAACTGATATACCATCTTTCCCTAATACTGCACATCTTGCCAGATTATTACTTACTTGGTAACCCCAACAGATGCGAGTGATGTTGCGAAGAAGACATCTACTGTTAATAACCACGTTTCACATTCATACACTAAAATGGGATGAACGTCTGCACAGTTTACTCGTCCTTTAATTGGTAGATGGATATCTCACCTACACCATAGGTAATGTTGGAAAGTTCATGTTCATCAAACACCAACCTATAAAACTTCCACGTTAATTAGCTACTGTTCCAAATATTTAGACCGTGTTATTGTCTCTTTTCTCAAACTATACTTTGAGGTAGATGATGATTAGACGGTTCAGGTCAATAATGATTTATAATGTCAGTTGTATAAAAAGTTCGTCGTTTGTGATTCCCTTACCCTTGTGTCTGTCGAAGTTTTTCCTTTTTTCATGCGTGTTTTTTCATATAAACTTTGACGTCATCACATACCAATTTTTAGGTAGCTACAAATACTGAAACGAGTAAGAATGTTGGTCACGCAATTCTCTATGAAATTGTATTAACAATAATGGGAATAGAATCAGATCCAGGATTACGAGTATGTTTCTTGTGATGCTTTTGTATTTAATATATATAGAATGCCACATTGCTACTTTCTTGATCGAACTAACAACTATGACACGGACTGTTTACTAAGCAATATCAATAACAACTTTGGCTGACACCAAACGAGATTATTCATGTCCCCTGGCGATCCTGCCAAGCTTACTAGGGACAGCAGTTTAACTTGTCCAGTAATGTATATTTCCACAAGTAAGCTGGAGAAGATAAAGAAACAATTACATAATTCACACTTTTATATACTATAAGAATCCGATTGGGTAAGTTGTAAAAATAACGTGCTATAACATAAGTGGACAAAAAAGGCATGACGTTGTTGGGAACGGAAATCATGAAAATGTAGGTACCATGAGCATTTTTAGCACGAAAACATTAAATTCAAATTTTCACAAGTTGTAAAAAAATATTGAGTTCACTATGATATTTTGGGGATCTAGTATCCTCAAAAGTTATACTCTAATTTCTCCTAATGAATTTAATTACTATACACTTCAAGACTCCAAACGTTTTGCCTGCTTATATGTAGTATTTCAACATTACGATAAGAAGTGACATCAGGTGAAATGCAATAAATTTTGACTACCATTTTCCAAGTGTCATCACTATTCCTTACTGTTTGATATCAAGATGATACCAGTACGCACTTAAAAAGATTATTAGTTTATTGTTTCAATTAGAGTAGTTATTGATTAGCATTATTAGAAATCGAGTTTTCATTTTTTGTATTTTTTTTAAACAAATGACCTCATTTAGGTTGATTAATGTAAATTGTAATTTAAATATTACGTGTTAGTTAAAATTTGATTTACAATGATCTCCCAGACTCTAGCAACCATGTTATTATTAAATAGGATTCGATAATTTAAATAAGTTTTTGATTTCTGGGTGAAAAATGTAATGCTGATTGATGGATGAACAAAATGATATAACTTGGCATAGTGACAACTGCTCGTGAGATACTGATTGTCTATTTATACTGTCGAATAAATTGAGGTAAAAATTAAAGCTAGTACTGCTTCCATACAAATTATTTAAGAAAAAAAATAAACGATTGAAGGGTTTCAAGTTTGTGGGTCACTCATCTTCCTATGTCACACATGTACCGTCTTGTCAATAGTAGTGTTTGGGGTTTTTGACAACTACAGAATTTATCTTAAAAGGAGCGTTCTGTTACTTTACTTTATTTTAACTCCTAAAGGTTCTTGCTGTCAACATTTTGGGTCGGTTTCTTTTAAATACTGACAAAGATATTCGCTATGTCGCTCTCAATACCTTGTTGAGAGTTGTCCATGCTGACTCTAAGGCCGTACAGAGACACAGGTTGACAATATTGGACTGTTTGAAGGACCCTGACGTTTCGATACAAAGGTTAGTCAATATATTTGTCAACTTGGAAGCTAAGTAAAACTTGATTTATTCTATTTTTTAATTAAGTCGACTCACCATTTCTACTTCTGGAAGAAGTCTATTGTTTAGGCATATAATTGAGTAACCAAATGTTCAGTAGTGCTTTAGAAACTTATTTAGTTGGTTCTCTTTTATGGGCTTGATTAAACTGACGACATTTTAATTTTATTTCAACAGACGGGCTATTGATTTATGCTTTGCTTTAACAAACCACACAAATGTTTGTGCAATGGTCAAGGAACTTCTACTTTATCTAGAAAGTTGTGATAATGAATTCAAAGGTGATGTTTGTTCAAATATCTCAATAGCAGCAGAAAAATATGCTCCAAATAAGAGATGGCATATAGATACTATGATGAAATTATTAACCACTGTAGGTTTTTATTTTATCTGTTTGTTTAATATACTTTCTTCAATAATTTAAGTGTAAGAATTAAATTCAGACTGTCAGTTTTTTTTTAATGATCGTTTATTGTTTTGTTATCGGCCTACTGATGCTGGTGGTTATTCGTTTCTCCTGCACTCAGGAGGTCGTAGATTCGATCCCCCCTGCGAGTGCGTACTGCTGAGGTGCCTCATATTAGAAAGAAACAGCTATCCAATGTTCAGCGGTTTTCAGTGATACCCACTCAAGATCAGTTTGTGACAAATATAAGCAGTAAAGTCAAATACTAATCTCCATACAATCTCTTCGACTCAACCGAAGTTGCTTGTAATTTTATAGACAAAATTGTTAGAGCTTTTTATCCGCTTTCAATTTTAGTACTTCATATTACATTGCTCCATGAATGTATCAGTGACTTTTTGGCACTGGTACTTTACTTGTACAGAGTACCTTCACAAAACTGAATGCCATTGATTACATTTCGTCCGTACTACTGTTGATGTTGAATTTACACTAGTCGAGTTTTAAGTATCCTGCAAGAACCTACTTATTATAAATTTTTTAAAAAGTACTTTCAAAACTAACATTTTTAATAGCTGTTGTTGTATGTTTCCGAATTGAATGTTATTATTTTCGTAGGCTGGAAATTATGCACGGGATGATGTTATCTCATCATTAGTCAGCTTAATTTCTCAAAATCCTAATCTGCACACATATGCTGTCGTTCAACTTTTCAGCGCTATGAATGGAGCCATGACTCAACAACCTTTAGTCCAGGTATATTATTTTTGTAAATTCTTATTCATATTTATACTCTTACTGGGTAAACTGAACTGTACCTGATGTCGTCATATCTGGTTCCCACTTTTCATTATTGTATTCGTTGCTACGTTCGTAGCATTCATTGATACCGTTATAATATACTTATTGCTGTATGAAAATCATTCAAGCATTCAGAAATTTTAATTGTATTAACAACCAGTGGTTTGTGTTTCGTGTTCTTATTATATGGGAATTAGTCTTAATGTGTCTTCTAATGTTAATTCTTCATTCAACTTGAAAAGTTTGAGAATTGTGTTTATCATTAGTCAAATTCTAGATGATTGTGCATATTGTTAATAATATTATCCTGTCTTAATTTGCTTTTTTTAAACACAGAAAGTATTGTATTGATTTCTTATCGGATAAAAATGGTAATAATTTATTCACTTAGTTTTTAAAAGTATATTAATGATGAGTTTGTTTGATTGACCTTAATAACCCTAATTCGCGTATTTTATTCTTCCTTGCTATTCGCCTTTAGGTTTTTTTTTTTGTTTTCATGCAAGTAAAAATGACTCTACATTTAACAATCTAAGTAACAAAATACAATAATGGTGGAGATTGTTTGTTTTCATAGAACTAGAACAACTGTTTTAGAATCCAACAGTACGAAGTGTCTATGATCGAATTATAAAATTATACTTTTTACCGTAATAATAACATTCAATAACATTTTGATTGTTATTACAGCACAATCAGAGTTCCATATTTTAATTCCACCACCTATGCCCCTAATTTCATTTTTAATGAATTAATTCATTGATATGTAAAGTTACTTATCATCAATGAAATTGTTTCCTACTATCAAATATTAGATTATTTTAAAATAACTGTTTTATAGGTAGCATTTTGGACAATTGGTGAGTATGGTGATTTACTGGTTACTCCAGAACCCTCTGAGGACAATCCAAATCCAGTTACTGAATTAGAATTGATCACTGTTTTGCAGCGTGCTCTAGTTAATGTGACATCAACTGTTCAAACGAAGCAAATGATAATAAACACATTAGTTAAACTCACCACACGTTTCACTCCAACGCACTTAGAGTAAGTTTTCGATAAGTTTATTTCATATTTTTGCACTTCTTCTTTTCCTCTTAATAAAGTCTTATCGCTCATCCGGTGTAAAGTTGTATTTTCTAACCTCTCAATCATTGTTTTGTTAGTTATCATTACTCAAAAATCAATTCTCAAAGTTCCAATAGTAAGTTTCTGTTTGTAATGTGATATCAATCAAGTTAGCAGTTATGATAGATTCCTTTTGATAAAATTTGTCAATGGTGGTGTTACAAACTAAGTTAACACTTACCTTCATCTCAACAGTCCGTTTTTTCCTCACAATTTTGTCACATTGCTATGTTAACTGTTTCTTTCTAACACAGTTTTATTACACCGCTAATATTCACAATTTGTTTCAGGAAACTTAAGGAATTGATAAAGTTTTATTCGACCAATCTTAATCTGGAGCTTCAGCAGCGATCGGTCGAGTATAGTAAAATCTGCTTACAACCTATGAATATTCGTAGTGGTTTACTTGATTGTATGCCAGTAGTACCAACAAATGCTTTGTCTGGAACTTCAAATCCAGATAATCTATCCCATGCAACCGATGAAAATAATGGTATCGAAATTGGAGATTTGAACACAGCAGGTGGAAACGTTCTTTCGGTCAGTGGGTCAACTAATCCTTCACAATCGCTCACCATTTTCGATTTATTAGGCCCAGAAAGTGAATCCGATCCACAGAAGAGTGAGCATTCTATTTCCTTTTTCAATATATATATCTTATAAACAGTCAGTAATTATCCATTATTTATCTGGTATAGATTTATGCGATTAAGGTTTCCAGTTCAGACGGTTGTTTTTAGGGGTGTTGTGTTCTCTTAGATACATGACTTTATCTTGATGCTTTTATTATCATCCCGCACAGTGTCCTCAGTGCTCACTTTATATGGAGGTAGCGTTCTAGTCACTCCACAAGTGTTTAATCAATTCGTTCTTGAGTATACGTTTGTGATAAGATCATTGGTGCAATCTAGTTCACTTTCGGGATAACTGAAATGCTCACTTCTACATGAAGTAGGCTGTTATTCCATCGTTCATAACGAAAATGAAAGCTTTGGAATCAAACCACATCAGATTATGCAACATCAAAGACAGATTCGTATGGTAGAGAAGATTTGTAGCGTAGGAAGGTGGTCTACTCTATTTCGAACCCTGTTATAAACATGAGGTCTGTGGTACTTTCTAAAAGTATACTTTAGTTGACGTCCAGAAAACCTTAACTTTTAGTGCAATTAGTTTCAGTAAGAAAGTTATCAACAAGTATATAAGCTACAAAAATTAAGGTTAGATGGTGTACGTTTACTTAACAGCTGATTTTTATCGATTTTGTATAGTATGTTCTTGTTAACATCTTATCCCAACTGACCACCAAATCGTTTGTTGTTCTACTAGGGGGAAATCCAACTTGAGTACTCATTTAAATTGCTATTAGTCTCAGTTTCTTTCTAAGCCTAATTTTTTCTCTCTAATAATGTGTCATGTAATCATGTTTTACATTAAGTCGTGGAATTATTCACTGTATTATTCTTTTATACATTACGCGATAGGTCTCTTTCGTTGTTGGGACTATTGATTTCTTGATTCAGGATAAAAAGATGTAATTTCCTCCTTATCCATATGTTTTTGTTTATTTTACATTATAGTATCTCAAAACGCAACCAACAATCATTCTGATACCGGGGCTAATCTGTTAGACCTTCTTGATGTGTTTGCTCCATCTGAAACTTTAGTGCCTACCAATAACCAAAACTCACTAAGATTATTCGGCGCTAAGGCTGGTTTCGACGCTCCTATTAATCAACCTGCTCCTCAACCATCTCTTCTAGATTTCAATTTCGTCAATGATTCCAGCTCAGGTTTGATAAATCAAGGTTAATTAACCTATTAGTTTCTCTTCTCCCATTATTGTTAGTGATCACTGACTATCTGATTGTATGGCGCTTGTTACATGATTATTTTTCCCTTCTGCTTTACTAAGTAGCCCCTGTTTTTCACACGTTAATCTTCAAGCATTAGTAGTTTCTAAAATCTTTTATTAGACCATGGTAATCAACTTAAAACCACTATATATAAATATATATATACCTTCTACATTATTCATTTGCAGTTATCTCGTTAACTATTGCCATCAAAAATGCTCAATTTACTCCTGCTTGTGTTTGTCTTTCTGCATGGTCATGATTTCCTATGTGTGCAATAAATATAATTAAGTGACTCATTCAGTAAATGGCATAATATATAATTTTGCATTACTGAAGGAATTTCAAGTATGTTATAACTTCAAACTTATCTAACTCATCCGTTTCGTGTATTATGCTTCATTTTTTAGAAATTCTTCCTATTCGTTGAAAATACCGTATTATCACCACATCCCAATACTCTCAGCCGTAAATCTTCATTCTAACTCTATTTCGCAACTTCGATATTATTTCTCTGCATCCAATATAACTCCTTTGGTGGTAGCTATTAAATAAACAGCAGCTAAAATTTATTGCCTGGTTTTCGTATTTTCCAAGATAACGCTTCTCGTTACATAATTCTTTGACTTTATTATAAATCCTAAAGTCAGGATAGGGTCATAACTTTATGCTTCTTCATATTTCAGTGTTGAAAAGGTGTCATCTTTAGTTACCATTTGGCTAATTCCACCAAGTTATATAATGTCACTCTTGATGTGTAGTGTAATATCTCTTACATGATGCTTGTGGTTTGCATTTCCTAATCTATTTTTACAATAATTTTTTTTATAGTCTCATCAATCCCATCTATCACAATATATAATTCGAATGAGATAAAAATTGTATTTAACTTTGAGCCCGATTGTACTGTAATAGAAGGCCGTTTTAATATTATAACAATCCAGTTAGTGGCAACTACTACAAGTCTCCAACCAATCAATTCTTTTGAATTTCAGGCTGCTGTACCCAAATCTTGTCAGTTACAAATTTTTCCACCATCATCTAATATTATCTTATGTGGTTCGAGCTCTACCCCACTAACACAGGTGTTAAAGCTTAGCATACCTCCAAAGGTAAATTGGTTTTTACAGTGTTTCTTTTGGTTTCATCACTAGGCATTTCTTTTTAACCTAGTATCAGCCACTTCAGAGTAGTGCGGTGGAATTTTGTTTTTTTTTAATGCGTATATCGGCAGTGTCACAGTCCTACGTGATGTCTACCCTTAAGTATCAGGGATTACATTCTTTCTTGGAATTTATTATTAATCCACACGTTCAACATATTCGGTTTTGTTAGTGTAAAACAGTCCTCATTGAAGCATTCCCAAAACGTGCTTGCAAAGCTATACTGTAATTAGTCGATTCCTGGCCAATCATCGTCAACGGACAGTTGAAAAAGTTCCAGAATTTTCTCACATCGATTTTATATAAGCTTTGGTGTAATTATTTGCCTGCTTCACTTTTGCTTTCTGCTTGATGCTGTTCCATTTCTGAATACATTCTGCTACCTGCTCCACTCTTGTTCTGAGTTGGAACCAAGTCGGTGTTGTTGAATCGTAGAATACTAGACGGGATTAGAATGTAATCTTATCGGGTCAATAGGGAAGTCTCAACAGGTTTGATCGGAAATAAAGTCGTTGGTGATTTTATATAAACGTGGCATGTGTTATCTCTAGCGTCTGTCAATCTTCCAGGGGATCTTCAGGTGCACCCTTTTATCCTATTTTCTTGCTTGTGTTCTCCATGACAGTTTTATTCGACACGATCGACCTACATTTATTAAGTGTGACAAGCATGCAGTGATTATATTGATATCCTATCGGAGCTGACTCGCATATAGCGATCGATTTTTAGCCGATAAAAATAAAGTTATGATTTTCTTCTGGGGTAAATGTTTTGTAAAATCTTTCCTTATGATTGATTTTTTTATCAACTTTTATTAATAACAAGAAGTGTACGACACTTACAATTAGTGCTTAGCTGTTTATATATATTTATCAAAATGTGTTCACTCAAATCTTTCTCAATCTCGGAATTGTACCGGTTAATGTCCTCTATATCTTCCTAGTTCCTCGTTATTGTAAAGCTTGTGATTTATATGCGTATGTAAAGCTTGGTTGTATTTAAATACACTTTCATATTTAAGTCGATTGATCACTGACTTGTGACAAATGTGATGTTTATCTAGTCCTTTATAGTGATGACCGACTTATGTAGGCCAAGTAACAGTGTGGTTACTAGTCAAACTGACTCAACATCGTGTGCACTATGCTGTGATGGAAGGTGATTACGGCCCTGATAGCTCAGTGGTAACGGTCGCAACTTGTGAAACTGGGCAACCCAGGATACGATTCTCCGGGAAACATCATTTTCCCCAAGATCTCATATACGCCTTGCTAACGAGTGTCAAATGTCATGAAACTTGGGTCCATGGTTTCCCTACAATTACCTTCAAATAACCTACCGTACATTGACAGTGTTTTTTGTAGGCGTTAATACGGTTGTGAATAACTCATTTTTGCTTTCATTTTTTACCGACTGTAGCGAGGCTTATTTTTCTTAATTTAGGTACGTCCTCGAATGAAAATCCGTTTGCAGTTTACCAAGAACTATGAAACAAAAACTGATGAGTTACAACTTGATGAATTCCCACCAGTATTGTGGCAGTAATCAAACAAAACCATTCCTCAAGTCTAACTCAGAGCGAATCCGGAGTTAGCATTATTCTGGCTGTGTTTAATCATGTATTTATGCAAAAGTCGTAAATTTTCATTTTTTTTACATAAATTACTGTGTATTCCCAAAAGTGTTTATACTGGAATCCCCATGGTGCCTCCATTGTTGATCCTTACTTGGCTTCTAATTACTTTTCATCACCTCCACGTGCTAATATCATTTGTAGTTTCGATTTTCTTGTATTATCTTGACAGTAGTAAAGAAAGAAAGCTCACCAGCAGTTTTTCAATGTCACTATTCGTAAAGTTGGATAACTTGATTTCTTTTGTTCTCAACATACGTTTTGTTTTTATTTACTTATTTCTGTCTAAACCCTATATTCTTTTTTATTTTTTGGCTGCTTCATCGTGTTTTATGAGTTATTTTCTGTCGAAAACCCCACTTACACCGACTGTCACAAATCTGTAGACAAATAGTATTCCAACATTGGAGTTGTGAACACGTGTAACTAACTATCACATTAGTTCAAATAATAATTGACCAATCTTTTACATTTTTGAAACTTGTTGTTGTCAATTCATATTTAAATAGGAGTTCGTTCGTTATTAATGAGTTATCTTGGTTGTGTTTACCACCCATTATTTTCATGTGGTGTGAAACTTTCTTCTACACACAATAATTATTCTGAATATATATATTGCTTTACAGTTTCCTCTTGTCTGTAGTGCAAATATCTCACTAAATTTTTGACAATTCACTGGTTTAGAAAAAAATTACTACTAGGAAATGGAAATTAGGAGTTAAGTTAATTTACGTAACGTTATACATAAAGACTCATTTGGTTTTTCTTTATTGATAATGATACGTCATAGTTAAGAGTTTTTGTTTCATCTAAGTAGTAATATCGATTGGAGAATTCAATATAACATTCAAAGCCAGTTACATTTAGGCACATATAATATCTCAATTACTGGGAGTTCTGTTTAATTGGTCATAACAGTTGATTTTATTTTCACATGTTTAACTAAATTGAATTATGGTATTTGGATTATTACTGTTTTGATTTTTTCATTACATTTTCATTTACTTATGGGTTATGAATTTTCTGATCTTTAAATTTTAAGTTAAGTTTATTCATGCTAGTATAAAGTGAATGTTGTTTCCTGATGCGACGTGATTACAACCTTTTGTAATGTACAATTATTTATTGGACAAATATATTCAACCACTGTTATTTGTAGTTCTGTAAAATTGTCCTAACTTTGTAACACAGTTATGTAAACAATGCGAAATTTCTCATATAGGCGGCGAATGTAATTATTTTATTTTATATACTAAGGATTCGTTCCATCAGACGGGAATAAAGCGCTAGTCAATCAATGGTAATAAATAGTGAGTGATCGGTGTTCGTGTGATGTGGTCTATTTATTCATACTCATAAATTGAGATTAAAAGCACGACCACTAGTCAGAAGAGTGAAGTTTCTGTCGGATAAACTAGTACAATGAGTTCTGATAATAGTTACCACTGATCATCTAAATTATCTTGATTAAGGCCACTACTGAAGTAAATCATGACTCATCTGTTTTTTAATTAGGATAAGCTTGTATTTTCCCGTTGATTCGCAATGGACTGAAACTGGTCAGTGTTATGTATTCCGGAATAATACGCAGTGACTTTGATAACTGCCAATCAGAATACGAACACATCAGCCGCACGACTACCAGCCCCCGAGGTCGAAATAGAGAAAACAACAACTACGAGCCAACTAGACACAATCAATCCAGCCCAGTTACCGGTCATATTGTATTCTAATCATGCGTTTATATATACACAAATTCAGACCGCACAGCAAACCAATTAGGGATTTTACATTAATACAAAACAGAAGAGATTGTGGTGGTGAACAGAGGTAACTTGTACATAACTAATTAACTACAGTTCATAATAAGAGACAGTACAATAACAGCAAATGTACTAAACGGGAGGACAGAGTAAGAGAAACATAACAATAATAAAAATGTAATGTTTACATTACACACGACCAGAATAAATGAATTAGTCCTCTAAAATACAGTCCTAGAAGTTCTTTCACTCTTCTTTAGTGGTCCGACATAACAGTCAGTCTCTGTTGCCATATGTGCATCCTGAGCGGATTGCGTTATTACACAAGTTATATATTTCAGTTGGATTGTGACTGGCAAGCAGAATCCAGGGACTGCGTTTCGTACTGGGTTCGAGTCCCAGTGTGAACATCAACATTGGGATGCAGGTACATCCAGCCAATGAGTCCCAAACAGGACGAAACGCGCGTCCTGGATTCCACTTGCCAGTCACAATCCAACTTAAATATCATCTGTTTATGCGAAAATCCCTAATTAGATATTCTCAAATGCAATATAGTTTATATGTATTTTAATTCTCTGCGTAGAGTTTTGATAAAATTAGTAAAATTTTAGCTGCTCTGGATTTTTGTCAATGGAATAGGACAGTGTTACAGTTAGTGATTGTTAAAACCAAACTCTGATCGATTAAGCGAAATTTTATGTAGCCTATTACTATATAGTGTTATTATCAAATTCGACAATGCGTAAGTCATTACTAAAAATCACTTAGTAAAGTTCAGCAGAAGTTGACATGGAATAGTGTTCTATTTTGTGGAGGTTGTTAGGATACAACAGATGCGAAAGGAGAAAAGGGGATCTTCAAATCATAGATGTACTTTTAGAAATCTCTCTCACTTCTTTTAAGTCCTCAGGAATTAATCTCCTTCCAGGAGGCTCTCTTGTCGACTTAGAATATGCAGACGATATAGTCATATTTGGTGAAGACGCTCACAGCATTCAAGGTATTTGAACGCCTTGAGTAACAATGCAGGCATATTTGGGATGCGCTTCTCCCCTCCCAAATGCAAAATGTTACTCCAGGACTGGCCTGCTTCTTCCCCTAAGTTAATTATAGGGAGTGAAGTAATTGAATGCGTTGATCGCTTCACTTATCTCGGAAGTCTCATCACCCCTGGTGGGTCAGTGTCTGACGAAATCTCAGCGCGGATTCAAAAAGCCCGATTGGAATTTGCCAATTTACGACACTTGTGGCGCAGACGAGATATCCGTGTCTCAACGAAAGGCCGGGTGTACTGCACAGCAGTCCGCTCCATTTTAACATATGGGTGCGAAACATGGGCCATGAAAACTCAAGATATGCGTCGTCTCCAGATATTTGACCATAGGAATCTTCGGAACATCGCTCGTATACCATGGAATAACCGGATTAGTAATAGTGAGGTTAGACAAAAGGTTCTTGGGAAACACGGTAAATCAGTCGAAGAGGTCATTAACCTTCATCGACTGAGATGGTTGGGACATGTATTGCGCATGCCCGACCACCGTCTACCCCGTCGCGCCATGTTAGTTGGGCTGAAGTAGGTTGGAAGAAGGTTAGGGGAGGCCAAACCAAAACATGGCATCAGTCCATGAAGACCTTGACTACTGGTCTAAGCCATGTAGGTAGATGTAGATTACCTGGTTGGGGTCCGCGTGATGATCGCAACAAATGGCTGGAGACACTAGGTGATATGGCTCAGAATCGGTCACAGTGGCGCAAGTGTATTCACTCTTTAACCTCATCTAGATCTTAAATTCTATTGTTATTCTCTAGACATCTTTACTTTACTCTTCCCTCTTGTATTCTGTCTATACATTACCTCAATATTCTCGTAGTGCTAGTGTGGTATGGCAACTTGAACCTACAGGCGTTTGTGCCCGGTTCTACGTTGCTGATGATGATGATGATTATTCCTCAAGTAAAATAATATCTAATCACAGTATGTGTAGTGTTTTTCACGACTGTCACTAATAGGAATGGGTAACAGCTGCGTATCGTTGGGCATCTTACACTACATTTGAAGGGATCTTGAACAGCATGAATTTCTCTTATTATCATCTGTATATTGCCAACTTAGTATAATATAAGTTTCACTCAAGCGACACAATATAATAGCATCCTAAGTGAAAAAATAAGTCAAACTAATAAAAAATAACGACACTTTTACGGTCATAGTAGTTCACGAACCTGAATAACAATAGTGTAAATAGTCATAATTGTAAATGCTATTGTAGCCACATCAACTTTTCGTAATGTTAATTTAGATCGACGTTAGCGAGAGGCTTTTAGTGGCCTTCTAGTATCGAACAGTAGCCACTGAAAGAATCTTTATACTATTGAATGATCTGGCCGAAATTTGGGATTTTAGTTCTCTTGGATATCAGAAGAAGGACTAAACCAATCACTGAAATCATCTAATGAATATTCACATACTTTAGTGCATAGGTTCTAGTTCATGTTTCCGGGTATATGGTGTATTGTGTCGTTTCAGTGAATACACATTTGTCACCAATTTACTAGTTTTACTCTAATCAATAATACAAAGTGCTGGTGCACTTTCCACTGATTGGAATTAAGCTTTTCGACGATCTTTTGGACGGTCGTTTATTTGTAATTTAAAATATGTATACTGATTCCAAAATATAGTAAAATTTTCTTAATTAATCAGTAAGTTAAAGCCTACCAACTTCTCATTCATTTCAAGCTGTGCCTAGTTATGAACATTTTCCAGTATCTTATACCCTTTGGCATTTCTAGCCGTACTCGATTCTAGGATATCCAGGTAGATGTTAATTAACTGTATCTGCTAGTTGAGGAATTGCCACTCCCATTGTATACTTAAGTATATTGCATTACATAGTCTTCGTCTTAGCTATTTTGATACAATAACACTAAAGCACTGAATTATTTAAATGTGATTGACTCTCGATTTTAAAGATAAAATTTAAATGTGATCCAAGTGCTGTTACAAGTGACACATGAGGATTGAAGAAATTATCTTGCAAAACTACAATTATCTTAGTTTGAAATGTTGCGTCAGTGTCTACTGATTTCCAAAAACAGATATTCTCTTGTTAAGTTTAACTACTGAAAATGTACGAGTAGTATAAGGACGAATCGGAAATATTCCATTCCTCACCACCGTATCATAATGCGTAAAGGTAAAAGGATTAGGCTACAAAAATTTCTTCATTACAATCAATATTGAGGGATAAGAAAAATATAGCTTAAATTCGATTGACGCAATCATTAGCCTTACTAGAGCGTTAGACGTATAGATTAATAACTCGTGTATTACTATCATCCATATTCAGTCTAAGTAGCAATAAGATCAACTAAGGTATAATGCAGGAAAAGAAAAACAGGCATATATTGACAATTATTCAATGGACTGCCAATCCTATTAATAGCAGTGTGATATTCTCTACAAATTTTGGTTCTAAATATTCACTAATCACAAGCACTGCGATCACTCCGTTGTGTAAAATTGTGAAATATTGAATTTTCATAATCCCATTTACTTTGTTTCTTATTGAAAAAGAAGTTTGATCTCAACTGTAATCAACACCAAACAACCTAGATAATACCGCATTCATTATCAATCTTTAGTAATGCACAGTGATTCCTCTCTTATAGTGCATGTACCCTGTCATTAGCAACAATCCTACACTAATTCTTCTACCAAACAAATTGAAATGAATATCATACGCCGATGTCACATTTTCATTGTAAACTAATACTTGAATTGCAAATATCAATACAATGCTCGCCAAAATCTGTGTAACTAACGGATAGCAAGTAACTAGTCCAATAAATTGTTATAAAACACCGATTCAGCAACAAATTAAGTGAAATTACATGCGACAGTCAACAGAACAGTTCACAAACTTACTTTATTTTAATCTGAAACTGATATCTGATTTTCGTTGGTTGTAAGTGTTGTGATACGAAATACGGATATACGTCTGATTAATTTCGCGTCTCCGATTTCAGGGAAGTTAATTATTGTCGTCCGTTAATATCAACACTAAATTTACTTGTTTCACATCCATTACAGGTGTTGACAAAAAATATCAATCTAAACTTCATAACATCGTGCTACACAATATCCGTTAAATTAAGTGTCAAACTACTTATTATCTCATTTTCTGCCTATTTCATCATGTTCACTCTGTGAATGAATTCTCCTCATGTTTCAACTTCCTGTTTTATAGGTTAATTTCTTTACAACTTTATATTTATTCATCATATATGTTCCGTCATGTTGATTGAGCTAATCTACTCGAGTATGCGAAGGAGTGAATGTGAGAGATGGAAAGTGGCAGATTTATCATAATCATATTTTATGCGTATTAACACCCTACAACAAACAACCTATTAATTAAATTTGACTAAGCAGAGAAATATAATGCGACCTGCTTTCGTATGCTTTTTTAGGGAATCCAAAGAATTACATGTATTGTCTTATATAATAGAAATTTTTACTACTTTAGCAACAGCCTATAGTCCTAGAAACCATAATTTCTTAAAAAGGATTTGATTTTATTACTTGTCTCTACAACAGACATCCATAATTTTGAATATGTACATTCACTACTGAATAGTTGGATATTCGATTATTTGATTAACAGATAAACAGATTGAAATTACTTTTTATATGAATAATTTATCAGTCACTAAGTGTTTTTATGCGCTACATTTTATTTAAATAACTCCTGCAAAGTTTTAAATAAAGTCTATTTATTCTATAAAAATTTATCTAATAGAAGGTAAAATGTATGTAGTCAAATTATTAACTGAACACTCAACAGGGAATTATGGATTGTATTTTAAAGAATAAAAAAACTGTTCATAGGTTATTTGAATAAACGACTACAACAAATCTTATGTATAATTGATACTTTAGTCAATCAGTAAAGACAAAACTAAATTATTTTACGTTACTAAACGAAAAGATAATCATAATTATAAATTAATTGTGTTGTTTTCTTTATATTCTATTTAATATTCATACTAACTAAAATTTGATGCAGCATTTCAGAAAATATTCAACAATAAAATAAAGGTGTTAAGAAAACCAGATGGTCTATTATTCCCATGCAAAACACCATTTATGAATAAAAAAAAGTTATATTGTAGCAAATCATTAAACTTCAATTTATTCTTTGTAATTATCATGAAGTAGTCACAATTAATTGCATATTAACATGCAAATTATTTACAAATTTTTTTGAAATAAGTAACAATACTGAAGTAACCAGATATATTCACTGTATTACGTATATGTTAAACTATGGAACATTTCTAAAAATAGTTTTACACTGAATAGATTTTATAGTTGTTCTGACAATCTTCTAGTAAATATTGTTATGTCGGACTACGAACGAAGGACGAAAAACTTCTTGGACTGTGTTTTAGAGGACTAATTCATTTAATTTGATCGTGAGTAATATGAACATTACATTTTTATTATTGTTACGTTCCTTTTATCCTATCATCCCGTTTAGTATTTTTGCTGTTATTGTTTCTTACTATGGACTATAGCTAATTAGTTATGTACAAATTACCCCCCCCATTCACTGCCACAATCTCTTCAGTTTCGTATTGATGTAAATCCCCAATTGGTTCGCTGTGTGGTCTCGATTTGTGTATATATAAAGGCATGATTGAAATACAATACGATACAATTGGATTGGATTGTGTATGTTTGGATCACAAGTAGTTGTTTTCTCTATTCCGGCTTGGAGGGGACTGATAGTCGCGAGGCAGACGTGTACGTACAATGATTGGCAATTATCAAGGGTACTGTGTATTTTTCCACAATACATAACAAATATTTTGAGTCAAAAATCAACCCAACAAAATGTCTCAATAGAATACTAAACGTGGAATCTATATTTAATGGTATCATACTGTAAATACTTAAATATATAATGCATTAATTGAAAAGATTGTAATAACTAAGTTTCTTTAACTATAAATAAACACATCAAATCAAGTTACAATGAAATGTTCTTATAAGGGGACTTTAAATGATAAGACGTAAATTGTTTAATATGCTTTTTAGGTACTTATTATATAGTTTGTAATAATAATAATAATAATAATAATTGTGATAGATACAATCATAATTGTTACGTATATATAGAAGTAAAGAAAACACCTCTGATTTGATAAGCTTGGTAAAGTTTATCATTAATGAGTATAAAAGTTGAATACACATAAATTCTATTAGTGATAAACACTCCCTCTCTCACTTTAGTTGATAAGCTCAATCAACATGACGGAACATATATGATGAATAAATATAAAGTTGTAAAGAAATTAACCTATAAAACAGGAAGTTGAAACATGAGGAGAATTCATTCACAGAGTGAACATGATGAAATAGGCAGAAAATGAGATAATAAGTAGTTTGACACTTAATTTAACGGATATTGTGTAGCACGATGTTATGAAGTTTAGATTGATATTTTTTGTCAACACCTGTAATGGATGTGAAACAAGTAAATTTAGTGTTGATATTAACGGACGACAATAATTAACTTCCCTGAAATCGGAGACGCGAAATTAATCAAACATGTATTTTTGCTGCTACATAAAACAAGTCGAATATTTATGTGCTTCATTTTATATACATATGGAATTCTCTTATATGATGCATATTAATTGTCAATAAAGTGTACATTACTAGATATTATCTTTAACTTGTGTCGATTCTATATATGTTAAGATAGAATTCTTTATCCAAACAGTGCAATCTGTGGAATCCCATAAATCATCATTTTACAAACATGGAATGAAAAAAGCTACATGCTATAGAAATTATGCGAAATGTTTACCGGGACCGATAATCAGTATAAATCATAGCGAACAAAGTGAGGGGATCGAAGTTATAACAATCGTCTGGTGATTGCTTTTGATTACCACTCATTTTTTGATATTTTGCATCACTTGTCTGTGTTTATTCAAGAATTTGTACTGTATATATTTTATTAAGTAATGCATTTATTTATCATTTTGGAGTTGTTGAACTTTCATAAGTCCTTGGTCATGTCTCATGCATTCTCCAAATCTTGAACTCCTTACTTTATTTTTAACGTCCTTTGCTTTATTTTAGTATATTTCCAGAAGTTCATCTCTGTGTTTTGTTCTGTATAACGCATTACTTATTCAGAGTGAGACTTCAGATTTCTCTGAATGAATATTGTATTGTATCACTATGTCATGGTTGTGAAAGTCAATTCTGAATGATCTGATCTATGAATTTACTATTATTTAATGCATAAGTATATAATATATTTTTTTACTTATTATTTTCTTTAAAGTTATAGACGGAATGTCGGTGTTGAAAATTTTAACATTTTTCAACGTCATTATATAATAGCACACTTGACACCGTCTTTTAGCTTAACAACTAGAGTGATTTTGACCGAAACAATAGATCAACATTTGTATCATATCCTGATCTTGTTTTGCTGAGAGTTGAATTGTCCCCCCCCTCCACAAAAATCTGTGAAAATAATCGGAAGAAAGTTTCATTAGAAATCTTTAATTTTAAATTTTCGTAATATTTCATTATAAGTTGAATCTCTCTGTACAAATTCGAGTATCTAAGGGGGTATGTGGATCTTTTAGCAATATAATATAATCGTCATTTAAAGTTACGTTGAAATTGTCTTACCCTTGTTTTTATAATTATTACATACTTTGCCAAATATGTATTTAGTTTATCATGTGGTTTTTCTTGCGAAGTGTTTTTGTTGATGATTCTTTTGTTTTGTGTAGCAGTGTAACAAAACTAATACGCCACAAATCCTACTTCAAGTTTTCGAATTACTTACAAGTGGTCAGAATTTTCAGGATGTTATATCACTTGAGACAAAGACTGGATTTAAGTTCTTATCGACAGTTTATCATGAAAACTGAACACTTTATTTCATAATTATCCTTAGGATTTTATAATTTCTTATTACTGTTTCTTACCATTTATTTTAATATCGGTTTGTTTGAATTTATACTATGTTAAGGTAGATTGTTTCACTTGTTCCAGATTAATTAAACAAAGTCAATATACTGATCAACAAATGGTTTAAATTTAAACTACTTACTTTGATTAACATATATATATATATATATATATATATATATATATATATCTGTCTTTACAATAGATCTTGGTATGTTATAAATGGTATCAGAATGATGAAGCATAGTATTATTGAGTGGCTTAATATCATAAGATAGAAAATGTAAATTATCATTGTGAACACATTATTGTAAATAACTGAGAAATTATTGATAATAAGTGTTTCTGCCAAGATTGCGAAAAGCAATGTCATCGTCAACGGTGATGAAGGTAATGAACCTTTCTATTAAAGCGCAAACTTAAAATATTTTGAGTACTTCTTCGATGTACTAATCAGCATTATCAATCATTGTAACGTTTATTTTGAGAAAAAAACATTAATTTTTACTAATATTGTATTCAAGAGAATTTTCGGAGTCGTTACTTTTTCTAAGATATTTTACTTTATTTCTTAAAATGATCATGATTTCTTCCCTTCTCCACCCACCTCTCTTCAATAAGCTGTAAGAATAGTCATTCATATAAATCAAAATGTTATACTCTTCTGGTGCTTTGTTAATTGTGTGGATAATTTAATTACTAACAGCTACGTAAGAAGTTACTATATTTGAAAACAATAAACGATATATAACTGTTTCCTCATAGGTAAACATTAAATGTTTATATTAAATAGTTGACATAAACTTTTATGATAAATGGAATCTTATACAATTACAAGTGCTCATATTAGATATAAGAAGCCTATAGATCTTTTAAAATAAGGTAATAAATAAATTAGCGAGGTAATTGTTAATAGTGACAATCCTATCGTATTAATCATTCATGATGCACTATTTATATTTACAGTCACTAAGAAAAATAGGTGAAATATTGGTTATTAATGAGACCAGTCATTTTGGCCATTCTCACATTCATGTGAGATTTTTAGTTGATAGACTGAAAGTGGTAAAATTAAACTTTAATTGTCGTTTGAAAACAATGGAATCAATGATTAAATATGCAACTATTGGATGTTGTAGATATTACTACGTTATGAACACCGACGGTCTTACTGGGTTTCGAACTCAAGACCTTTGGAACACTTAGTTATTGTTGAATGGTATATTTTCATATTACCCTAGTTTGTGCACTACTGTGGAGCCCATATCAGGACAAAATAGCATTGTAGTACATCTTAAATCTCACTAATTAGCTTTCTAAGATCAGTCCATAATTGAATACTTTACAATTAGCTATCTCCACATTATTTAATGAAAACAGTCAAGATGTGTTCCTTTTGTTGATCAACAAAGGAAAGTATCTTAGGAGGTTTAGTTAGGTGTGCCAATTGGAATTAGGTTATATCGAGAGTGTGGTATTTACTCGCCTATAGCTTTAAATAAAATCTATCAATATATCATGAACTAAACGGCGTTAGAAATTGAAATAAAAAAACACCAACTTTGAGGCCCATACATTATACACTTGTCTTAAGCCCTGAATGTTATGAGCTCGATTCTTGAAGGGGTATCGGATTTACACTGTTGAGCAAGGTTTCTTGCATTGACAAGATAGCCGTTTATTGCCCATTTGACTTCAGTTATCGACTGATTATCGTCAGTCGATTATGAGTAATTTAAATATAATTATGGTATCCAAGGTTTGTGAGTTGAATAAAGGGTGTTTTCGAAAATATTAAATGACTAAATTATTTACAAATTATTCATAATTTTCCAGATTATTGTAAAAATGGCAGTCTAGAAATAGACCTTATTGAAAATATTTGAACCTTGATGCTTGGCAAACTATAAGATGCTAGTGAAGTGATCTTTAGATACTGTCATTATTATTAATGCCACTATCCTATGGTATTTATTTTTCAGTTCAGTTAAATGACTTAATACAGGTTATGCAGAAATTATCTCATGATCAGTTTTCACAGAATTTCAATGTTGTTAGGCGTGAACCACCTCAGGAGTTTGAATAACAATAATAATTTCGATGAAAAATAATAGTGATCTCTTGTAGGTTATTGAAATTATTCATCAAAAAGTAATAAATTAATGGGCGGATTGAATTGCTGTAAACAGATTTATTAACTGATAAGAAGTAGAGTGATCAGCGATAAACTTCCTGTCTGAAAACGAAATATTGTATATATATATATATATATATATATATATATATATATATATATATATATATATAACACATTATTCTGGATAAAGAATATAGTTTACTCAGTAAAGATAGTATTTGTTAATGAATTAATTAATACTACTTACTAAATATCAAAAGTATTTTCCTTTAAGTGATTCGAAGCAGTTAGTTGAAAACATAACTGTAATCAAATTTTATTAGGAGATCAATGTAATAAAAGATTAGAATGCTTTTTACAACTGATGAAGGGTAAGTCGGTCAGTCGTGAAAAATGTAAAACTGGTATGAATGTGTATTGCTTCACACTGTCTTATTACAAATCAACACAATCGGTAAATGTCTTTAAAATAGTGAAGATTAGTAAGCTAATAATACGAGCAAAAGTGAAGTCTTTTCCGATGAGAAATACTGCAAAAAGGACAAGTGTAATTGAGGAAAGAGAAGTATCAAATGAAACTAAATTCAATTTCTATAAGAAGACAATTGATCCATTCAGCTTCACTGCATGAATCGATTTCCAGTGATATCATTAAATATCTCCAACCGTAATTAACCATAACCCTTTTATTCATACCTGGACATCAATATTTAATGACACGACTTATGTTATTAATATGAGACGTTAGAAGATGACACTACGTTTTGGCCTGGCTCCGTTTAACTTTCTGTTAACCAACTCATTTGGCAGCTTTAATTGTGTATCGGGTTAGACCAAGGGTAGATAGGTTTAACTCTGTAAGACTAAGGCAGTAGTTGTTTTAAGGATTCGATCATTACTTGCATCACTGCAGTAATAATTTTTACAAATATAACCTTTTTTACCTAATGTTTCAGAATCTGAATATGCGTTGAAAATAGTTTATGACATAATGAATGTATATATTACCCAGTTCATATCTTGGTTTGGGTTTTGTATGCATATCTTCATTCGTAACATATATTTGGCGTCGTTGGCAGTTAATAAGTTTGCAGTAAAAACAATATGAAAGAAATCATTATTGTTGTTGATTGATTAACTCCTGGCAACTTTATGATTCTACTTTCATAAATATTTAGTTAACTCTGCTAATTATTTGTTCAGTTAAATTATCCAAAGAAGAATGAAACCGTTCACATGACTGTGTTTCAGATTACAATCTATCCACGTTTTGATCAAGTTATCTTAAATAACTTAGAAGAAATTGCTCATGTACATCAAGTTGTAGTGATCTGGCGGTTTAATATTAGTCACGTTTAGTAATATTAAGTAGGAAATATAATAAAAATTCAATTACTTCTCTTGGCACTCGATTACAATGTAATCATTAAACTATTTTGTGACACAACGTAATGAAGCAATTTTTATAGCATGCTTCATCTTGCTAGACTATTGCAGTAGGTTCGACTACATCACTTCTTGTAACTATCAGTGTGATTGTCTAGATATTATCGAATTTAAAATACAGTATGTAAAACAATGTGTTTCTACGTAAGACAGAATTATAACAAAAAAACTATTTTTATATAAAATTTTGTTTAACTAATTCAACTAGTTGGATTACCCCTTTAAATATACGCTTCATCTAGTAATAAACTATGAAAAAAAGGTTTACTGAATTTATCAAGATTGAACATGAAATACAAGACGAATTATGAAGGATAACGTAACTTTTAATGTTTTAATGTCACAACGATTTAGATAATAAGTCGTTGTAAAGATAAGCAACTACTGAAAAATTATCATTGTTTGTTGTATACAATAAGTTTAAACAATGCAAAAAAGCTTCAAAGTATATAATTTGAGATGGCTTATAGATTTATACACTTATTTCTATTCTATTTTCACGAATAAATCAAAGAATCACATTTGTACTGGTCACTAAAGCATCATAGTTGAATGCGATTTTTTAATTTATATAAAAAGTATACGACATATGATTATGTTAGGTCCGGAAAATGAGTTTCATAAGAAAGAACCCAGTCATGTACTAAAATAATAATAATTAATATAAGCATACAGACATTGAAAAACGAAAATTTTTTGTGGTAAGTGAATATATTAATTACTCCGTCACTTTATTGTTCAACAGTATATAGATAGTCTTCTGTTGTCATAATTAATAATATGATATTATCAACAAGTTATAACCAATTTAAATAGCTACAACTTTACATACTGTTGTTAGAATTATGTTGAAACATGAAACCGAAGATTTTACTTGACATGTACAAGTATGTTCGTGCTTACTAAGGAAACAGTATTATTATGAGTAATGAGACTGTTAGTCTACGTTACTATTTAATTAATCTTTTAGGTATATTTTGCGTGTTAGAGTTTTATTAGTTTGATTTATGCTAAAGAAAATCCATAACAAATAATTGTTTGAACTATTCAAAGTTCAAATATTTGAGACGATTAAGTTATACACCAAAAAATGTCAATAATTAAGTGAGAAGGGATAACAAACAATAAGAATAAGTCATGTGTTCTTCTTTGCAATTAATTGTTTTGCATTTATATTAGTGTAAGCTATTAATCCGTTAATATTGACAGATGATATAGTCTGTTCTATTTAGAATTGAATCTAAAGATCAATAACATTAGATACAAACCCTTAAAACCAGAAAGTTCTTCCTACACTTTAGTATTTTTAGCTTTATATTAGTGAAAATTTTACTCTCCTCTCAGTCTCTTTTAATTAGTTTCCCCCCTAAGACAGATATATAAATGAATGATAATTGTGCAGAGTAAATAATGTCAATAGGTGCCTGAGGTAAAAGGTAAGCGTTGTTCAATTTGAACTAAGTAAATACCTATAATTAACTATTAGGTTTGAATACCAGTAGGAAACTACTACAGCCTAATATCCTATTTTATGAGGTCATATGCTAAGTGCTCACCATTGTGTGAAAATGATTTTGTCTTGTATGTTGCAGTATGACGAAAGGTGATTATTTATTAACTTCATAATCATTTCCATACCCGTTAGCTAAAGAGATTATGCATTTTATCAAATAGCCTTTTTAGTCCTAGTTGGTGGGTTTATTATAAAATAAATCACTGTTGATTTTTATTCGAAGTCTTCTGACAATAATTTAAGATATTGTGTAGGTTTCTAGTTTTAAACCCACAGTTAACCACTATTCAAAGTAAAACATTAGTAATCAATCGAAAATCTGAATAAATGAAAATCGAAATGACTGTAAGTGTTATATGATATTCAGTTTGATTATTTCGGAAAGATAATCATTAAACAGTCTCTTGGTAAGAGACATAATCATCCTGATTCACCTTCAGTTAACTAGATGAGTCAATTTATGATTTCACAGTACATTACATAAAAACATTTATGAAGTATGCTCAGCTTGCAGTATATTTTAATCAGCTTGCTGTAAATGTTACTTCAGATTTGGTAGCACCGGCCTAGTTGATCGAAGCACTAAGAAGAATTATTGTTTCACTATGTGGGTAACCTCCCCTGCCAGAGTTTCGGTGGTCTGTGGAACTTAAAAAAATTAGATTTTGTCCGTTTCATTATCTACTTCTTTCATCACTTCCATAAATTACTTCCACGTTTGCTAGTAAATTTACAAACTAGATTTAACTTTCATCCGTAGGATTTTGAACAGGCAGTAAAGAATAGTTGGCTAAAATATATTCAAACAACCGCTTACTTCTTTTTAACGATGAAACCGTTGATTTTATCATGTATCTACTGATAAACAGATCCTATTATTCATGATCATAGTTATAGAGAATACTAGCTTTCTAATGATCGCCTTGTAATACAAATCGATAAAGTTACAATCACATTTATATCTATATCTTATCGAACTCTTAATAATTGAATCAAGTTGACTTATTGGCCGTAGGTCAAAGATAGTGTATCAAGAGTTTACGTAAATAACTGCTTATATATTGATATTTGAGGAGGGTGTTTATTAAAAATTAGCCTTATGTAACCCTTATATACTGTATTGATAGTAATAATCACTGACAAAAGTTTTAAGTGGAACGGTTATTTAAGCTAACGATTCCAAATAAACCTGCAAGATTACTAAGAGACATAAGCTCAAACACTTCACACTTTTGCTGCACACAGTGCTTAAAACTGAGGATTAAATAATGAGAACTGAAGCGTCAGTATGTAATCCTTGTCACATTCTAGTGTTGTCAAAAGTTGACATGTCAGCAGTATTGAAAATTGTTATCAGAATTGGTTTATTTGAGGACTTATTATTCGGTTCAGGTCGACAATGATATTGGTGAGACCGTCAATAAATCAAACTAAACCACTTTGAATTTAGATAAACCTAAGTATAGTAGTAGTAGTAGTAGTAGTAGTAGTAGTAGTATAAGTGATACATGTTGTTTAGTTACATTATGTTTTTACCTTTGCCTAATAACGAAGTGATCTGTTCGAATGTTTTTATTGGTTTGCCGACTAGAAAATTCTAAAAAACTTAATTAATTTAAAAGGTTTATGTATTTCATTTAAATAATGTACGTATATGTATTCACAAATCGTATTATGTAATATGAAGTAAAGTTTGAGATGGAAATGTATTGTTTAAATTTACTGTTATAAAGAGGAATTTTAAAATGTAGTGTTTATTATTCAACCTCGAAATCGATCGCGTCTCTTGTAACGTTCTCTGGCATAAAATTTCGAAAAGAAATTATCACCGCATTCATCCTTCAATTAAATGAAATAGTAAATTAATCGATTATTAATTACATAATAAATCAGCTTAACTCAAAGAAAAAATAGCAAACAATTTATTGAAATGAAGCTCATGTCCAATCGTTAGACAAATACACTCACAGGAGATGATGAATGGAATGAATGAGTTTTATATGTTAGTATGAATGTGTACAATGAATGGGATTCATTGAATGTAGTATATAATAATAGACAAAGTAGATTAACTATAAATGAGTCTCAGATGAACTAGAAATTGAAGATCGTATGAGAGATTAAAAGGCCAAGAACATAACTATATGATGAAAGATTTTAGTATTGTTTCACAAGTAGATCATTATGAATTATAATATAAACAGATTAACAGTGATCATATAATAACGATACGTAATAACTCTGATAACTATCAATATTATGGTATAAGTGAATCGAGGAAATGGCAATCAAGTGTATTTAGACATAAGAAATTTATGGTTTATAGACAATATGCCGTTGTAAACAGCAAATTTTAGTTCATCTGAAGACCCGTTTGCCGTTAATCTACTTTGTCTATTTCTACATGCCATATTCAATGAATCCCACTTGTTATACACATACATACCAACTCATAAAACTCATTCATTCCATTCAACATCTCTTGTGAATGCGTTTGTACAACAACTGAACAAGAACTCCGTCGAAATTAGAATTTACTTAGTTAAAATATTTATCTTGAAGTGCACCCGATATATGATCAAGTTACGTTTGCGGTATTATTTTGGGGATTAGTTACCGCTACAATCACATTTCTTAATGAAGATTATGAATTTCTTTAAACGTATTTTTTATCGTTCAATTGGGATAGTTATTTTTGAGGGATATTGGAACTTTTAACTGGTTGAATATATCACAGATTGATGTTGGCGGGGTACCATTAAAATCCTGGGAGAACTGCACAACTGTTTCATTCTAATGTGGAACTTCTCAATAGTTCGCACCCCAGATTCTGCACCAGGGGCTTAAAGTTGACGGAAAACGCCTGACTCTCCACACCACTAGGTCGGCATCCAATGGTAGAATTCCCACTTCCATCAGTTTGTAATATATATAGTGCGACATTCATTTATCGTTGATTGGATTCATCACAAATTGATATTGTTAGGGTTTAATACAAAAAATAGTGTAATTAGAACTAATGATTTTGTAAGGTCTATCATAAATATTTCATGCAATGTTTAATATATTTTTGAATTTGTTCTAGAATCACCTATTGTAACTATTGGTAATAAGTGGGTTTCGGAGATAATTTTGACAACAATCTAATGTGTACTGAACACTCATTATATATGTCAAGTAAAACTAGACTGCCAATCAATGAAATTTTAACCACCCTTCAGAAGTGTGCTTTAAATTTCAGGAAGGGATAAAAATTAAAAGATTCAAAATATCTCAGTGAACATGATCAACGAAAATGTTGTATTAATCTATATTTTATCTTTAAACTTTTTAAAATCAGTCATAATCTGATGTATTCATCTTGCAACTACTTTATTCTTGCCAACGTTGACTTCATAGGTCACATATTTTCAAAAACGGTTGTTCCGTACCTTAGGGTTTCAGTGATTCTTCTTCTAACGTCAGTCAGCAGTAAAATTCATAATCAAATAATACTATTAGTCTATTAGTTTGTGATTGTTTGACCTATATTCAAAATAATCTTGTCATTTGCCTGCCATTATGCATATGAACTATACTAACATGTCATTTGTTGACATGTAAAATATTCGGCAAACAAATGTGCATACATAGAGAGTTATACATATCTGCATGTATTCACATAGTCGTTTGTGTTAAAGTGAGGTTTTGTGAGCTTTCATTTCATTGCAGATACCCATCTGCATCTACATTTTTATTTCTTGATTGATATTAGGCCACAGAACGAATCTTTTAGCTCTCTTGATTGTTTGCTTAGATTCTTAGGTTTCTTAAGCTTTTAAATCGTGAATATTTTATGAGATATCCCGGTAACTGTCAAATGAAAATAGTAACAATGACCTACCATTAGTTGCTGTAAATCGTTAAGACATTGACTTTCATGGGTGTACCTTGAAAAAATGTAAAAAATGAACATGAAATAGTAAATCGGTATACAGTGATCTACAGTACAGAATAGTGTTACCATTTATAATTGTGACTAGTAAAACTCGTATTGAAATTCATGGAATCATTGAGCTAGTGATAAAAATAAGGTGAAAGTGAAGATTAATTTTTTTATCAGGTTCATCAAGATTAGATCTTTACTCTTTATTCGTTAGGGTTTGCATTACACTTAAGTAAAATTACATTCTATTAGAATGTTTGAGAAAGTCTGACAACCTTGAAATTTATTCGTATGAACTCACAATTAGTCAGAATAATAAAACAAGAACTGATGAAAAGATTGGAATGTATTAGAAACTTCCCGTCGATTCTTTCTGGACTGTCTTTATTGCTTTATGTGCATCTTGAGTGGATTGTCTCGATGCACATATAGTTCATAAGTATTATCTGACAAGCGAAATCCAATTCAAAAGATCAAAAGATTAGTGAATTAATAAGGTCATATGTTTAATAAATATTTTTCTGGATTGCTTTAATCGGAATCACTTTGAGCCTAAATGAAAGGCGGAAAACTACTCATAAATACGTAAATGTAGTATATAACTAGTTACTAAATCATGTGAATGGATATACTTAAATTTTCAAACTTTTAGTCAAACAGCTAAATTTTGGCCAAGAAGCACAGGTAAACTTCTTTATTCTTAGAGTATTTGATAAGAACTATTCATACGGTTAAGCCAATGACACAAGGATTTCGTAATGTACATGAAAGTCATATTTTAGTGAGTGAAATTTCAACATTTTGAACTGTCACCTACTTAAAGTAACATGTTCCGAATTACATTAGTTCTTCAAGATAGTGTCACTTCATGATGTGGCAAAGGTTACCTTCGAATTAATGTACGTGTTTACACATCTCATTAAAATGTATATCAAGTATACAATTCCATGAGTCTACAAGTTTCACAATCATTAGAAACATACACTGTCTTTTAACGAAGGAGGCATTTTAAGAAAATACTCGAAAATATTGTCACGTTTCACATAAAGTACATTGTATTTGTTGCCAACTCACTTTTAAATCATCTTTCATAGTATGAGTAATACAAATGAAAAGTTTCTCTGTCGGACTTTAACATATATCACTTTTTACCATATACAGTGTTTCGATATCTAGTATTTCAGTTTAATATACAAGTTAAATGTCATTCTCTGTTTATTCAAGTGGGACTGCTCAACATTTTCGATAACATAAGGAAAAATTTAATAGGTATTAAAACAAGAAAGCATTGACTAAAAGCGGTTTCCTACTATCATTTATGGACAGAAATAAGAAACCAAAAGCTCTCAGACTATTCAAAATCCCAGCTCCTAAGGAGACACTGAGCAATAATGTTGAATTCTAAGGCGATCTGTCTACCGATATTTTAACAAGAAGGGTTGCAGATGATTTCGTGGAATCACAATTTTCAAAAACTCTGGGAATTACGTTTTTAAGTAAACTCTTATTGGTTAATAACTCGGGTGACAAATAGTACTAACTCCTTCCAGGTGTTTATATCAATTCCCTTGCTTCTGTGGAGTAAGATATAATCGTCATTGGATGCGCATGCTATCTAACAGAGTTCGAGAACATTACTCAGTCTGGTTGTAGAAAGGCAACAATCGCAGCAATAAAAGCGCCATTATAAAACATATCGTATTAATGGCCATTTAGTCAAGCCAGACTCCTCTTTCAGATATATCCACATTGTCAACAGGAATCTATTAATGCCGGTAAGTCTCCGGTCCTTGAGTAGTGCGGCAGTCGTTGCTATACATGTAAAAATCCAGAAATGTATGTACAAAAGAAACTGGTCAAATCGTTGATTCTGCAATCGACGTAACCCGAATTTTTTACATACTGTCTTCTAGAATGTGAGATTATTCTACTTCTATTCTAAATCGTTTATTTTACAAAATTCTTACACGTTGTTTCTTACTTCTTCCTCTATTTTTAAAACAAAAACCACTTTTATACTTGTTTTAACCCATTTCTCATCTACGTTTCATTTTTTAATCTGTCTTATCACAGGACCTGATTTTAAAATTATTACTTTGATTTATGTATCTCTATCTCTTTATCTCCTCTGAAATTTATATAATGTTGCTTATGTAACCTGATTTCGAAGATTCTTCTCTTTACTAAGACGGCCTAAACAAGAATGATATTTTATATTTTGTTGCTGTGTTCCATTATTCGAGGTTATTAACTTAACTCATACTTCCTTTTGTTGCCATGCTTGACTAATTGCTATTATATTTTACTATCATATACATATATTCGATTGTACAACTATCAAAGTAAAATCGCCGTAATGAGATCGCTTCACTAAACGGAATTCTTGTTTTTATTGATTCAATAAGTGCTATCCATTTAGTGTCGAGTCCGACGACATACTTTAGAATCAAGTCCGTTTCTGAAAGGTTCTTTTCATGTTTTAATTAATTACATTATTACACAACATTTATCGGGTAAGTTTGATTAAAGTTTTTTAATTTATAAAGTTAACTGCTGATATATCATAGTCAGTAGTAAAACTCAATAATGAAAACTATTAAGAATGATTTATTTAGCTAAATAAATATTTAAATGTACATGTTTCAATTAGTTAATTAAGTTATTTAAACTTAAAATGGAAACGTTGTAAATTACTAAGTAGACAAATGCCTCATCTAAGAACCAAAAGAGTAAAATGAATATAAAACCCTGATGATTAAATTTAACAGTCTTAAGAAAATATGACTAGTAAATTAACATGTAAGTACTGTTTATGTTACACATATTCTTGGGTAGTTTCTTTTTTTAATTTCAAAAACTACGGAATTTCACTATTTATAACCACAATGCTGTGAATTCTTTTTCCTACTGTCACCACATGAGATCACGTTCATTGGAGGCATGATATGTTAATAGTTCATTGATGAACGTTATTAACACTACTTCATATGTTCAAAAGAGTTATGAAATCTAGGAATGATAAATGAAGTTGAACGAAGATCGAAGTGGCTAAAAGTTTCCAACCGTCAATAAAGTATCTTTGTAACATAAACATACACTTATAATTAAATGCCTCAATTTACTAAAAATGGTTATTTCTGATGGTTTCAGAAAAATATTACTATATACTTAAACATATCTCATTAGGTATGCCTAATCAAAGTTTACTAAGTCATGAATCATAGGTTAGTGCTTCTAAATGCTTATACAAATTAAATATACTTTTTCTTGCTAAATGTCTTACTGTTTTCATGATATCTTACTTTAATTATAAAATATTGTTTAAATGGCCTAAATATTCATTCCATTCTACCATCTCCTAATTAATCCGTTTGATTTTTTAAATGATGCCCTTTTAGATCATACATTTAGTTTAGCTACTAAGCATGTCATCATTTCTTTCACTTCATGTTAGCATTCTCTTAGGCTAATCACATTCTTCAAGTTGATATTTCATGCCATTCATTTCATTTCTAACACATTTCTTCCTTGTTGTCTGCAGCTCGAATTATTTTTTCAATATGATGTGATCAGTAGAGTTAAACTATGTCGAGTGTGAGACAGTTATCCATTGATGCCAGTAGATGAAGTTTATTAAAACATATCGTGGAATGAGTGGGTTGGAAATATCAGCCACTGGGATCTGGCTCAGTGGTCATATGATTAAGCGCTCGGCGTGGGACCAGAAGGTCTTGGGTTCGACTCGTAATAAATTCGTGGGTACGCACTGTTTAAGAGTCCCTTACTAAGACAAAACGGCTAATCAGTGTTTTCTGGTGATCAAAGGTTATCTAACTCAAACAAACTCGTCATATTAAGTTAATTATTCGCTTTATTACTGTATCATGCTTATCTGCACAGTACGATAGTAATAGGATATTTACTTCAGATTAAATTAAATTTTTATGTTTTATACTTTTCCAATGTTCCTTTATCGAGTAGTTCTTATTGGTAAAAATGTAGAATGTTCACGAGATGAAATACAAATGTTTCTGTCTGTTACGCATATTTAAAAGGTAATCAAAGTTAATTGTGGACCACTAATTAAGTTTCAGTTGGTCTGCATGTATGCCTTCTTCTATAACTAGTCGAAAGCTGAATAAAAGTATTTCATTTAATGTTTCATTTCTTCTGAGCGGACTTGATGGATTTTGAAAGTTAAAGCCATTGAAAAGGTAATAACGGTTTGTAGTTTGTTTATTCACGTTCGGTTATTTATCAAATGATAAAAAATGTAAGGTTTTCAGGGGTCAATCTTCACTTAAACCATGAATCAGAATTTGACTCGTATCGTTAACCTTTATGCATATTTCAAAGTAATTTACTGGTTGAATAGTAGATTAAAATAAAATTCATTAAGATTTTCGAGACTTGGGATCAATCTCTTGGTGGAATAAAGCGCATACATAATGAGGAGCCTTATACTAGAATGAAACAGTTGTCTTAAGTGAATGGTTTCGATGCGTGACCCACACAACGTCAATCTTTGCACAAATAAAAGAAAATAAATTAATTAATCCTACTCCCAAACAGCTACCCAAAAAAAATTATTTGGTTGTATGAAGTGCTTTGATCAATTAACAACGTTTATGAAGTAATATCAAAAATATTTTTGAACGATTACTCAACCACTTTGTATCAGTGTGTTAAAGCAAGTTCGAGGGATAGAATCAAATCATTCAAATTATTTTTGTTTTTTATTGCATTGAACTGACTTGAATAATAAACTTTCTTCAGATTAATCTACCTTAATAGTATTCAGGTTAATAAGTAATTACATGATCCCCAGGAGATTATCAGAAAACACCTCAGCTAATACTTTATTCCACTGATTGGCTTTGTGGAGACTGTACTTACATGCTCTTCCATCGTGTCTCAGGGCGGTACATTGATCTTGTAATTCAGAACACTCATCACGAAATGATATACTCGCCAGCCTCTGACATTACGCCAAACTTTCTCGTGTTGATACGCCTCCAATTCATCTCGTGCAGATGATGCCCGTTCCAACTGCTTGATGCAGAGCTGTTTTGGCTGGACATCATCTCGGATTCCTGCTTATCACACAGGGCGCGGTACTTACACAGCTCCTCAGACAGTTCAACGTGAATATTGTATAGTCCTCCTCACTTCATTCCTTGAATCCGAATCTTGTCCCTTCTCAATCGACGTAACTTCATGAGACTCGGATGTTCCATAAATCTATCAAACATGATAGTAGGACTTTAATTGCTCTGCCACGCCATCGTTCACACTCACGATCTACTGTTCAACTGAAGCATGGGACAACTCTGTTGCAACGGCACGTCAAACACACCTGCACTCGTTCTTCAATGCTCTCTACACCAATCTCTATAGTCCATAACGCAGCTTCTTATATACTACCAAACGAACGGATCAACCTGTTCGTCTTATCGTCTAGTCATTCATTCCCACTCGTCAGGCACTGTAGCAGACCTACCTAGACGATGCTTAATGATCCACATTACAATCAGGGCATTGTCAAGATTCACATTCCCCTCAATTTCTTATTGACTGGGCCGAAGCTCGATGATTGTGTCTTTCATGCACTCAGCAAATGCCTCCTGCACCTCATCTGATTCACACTCAACACACCAGCCCTTCTTTGGGGTTGGTTCATTCCTGTACTGGTGAGTTGGATCGAAAACCTGTTTCGCATAGGCTACGGAATTCCGCTGA
>JALJAT010000044.1:50990-87632 GCA_034768735.1 Schistosoma mekongi
TTCAAAAACTACGGAATTTCACTATTTTATAACCACATGCTCTGTGAATTCCTGTTTTCCTAATGTCACACACAGGAATCACGTTCATTGGAGGCATGATATGTTAATAGTTCATTGATGAACGTTATTAACAACTACTTCATATGTTCAAAAGAGTTATGAATCTAGGATGATGATTGAAGTTGGAACGAAGATCGAAGTGGCTAAAAGTTTCCAACCGTCAATTAGTATCGTTGTACCATAAACATACACTTATAATTAAATGCCTCAATTTACTAAAAATGGTTATTCTGTATGGTTCAGAAAATATTACTATATACTTAAACATCTCTCATTAGATATGCCTAATCTAAGTTTAATAAGTCATGAATCATAGGTTAGTGCTTCTAAATGCTATACAAATTAAATATACTTTTTCCTTGCTAATGTCATACTGGTTTTCATGATATCTCTAATTATAAAATAATTGTTTAAATTCCTAAATAGTCATTCCCATTCTACCATCTCCTAATTAATTCGTTTGATTTTTTTAATGATCGCCATTTTAGAGCATCACATTTAATTTAGCTATCGTATGGATGTCCCTCATTTCTTTCACTTCATGTTCCACAGATGTGTGCTCAGTTTGAATGATATCTTAGCATTCTCTTAGGCTAATCACATTCTTTAAGTTGATATTTCATGCCATTCATTTCATTTCTAACACATTTCTTCCTTGTTTTGTCTTGCTAGCTCGAATTATTTTTCCATATGATGGATCATAGACCTTAAACAGTGTTTGAGTGTGTGACAGTTATCCATTGAGAACAGTAGACGGCAGTTTAATTAAAACATGCGTGTTATGAATGGGTTAGAAATATCAGCCACTGGGATCCGGCTCATGTCGAATGATTTAAGAGCTCTGCTCAGGACCAAAGGGTCTTGGGTTCGTGGGTACCGCACTGTTTTAGAGTCCCTTACTAAGGACAAAACGGCTAATCAGTGTTTTCTGGTGATCAAAGGTTATCTACCTCAACAAACCCGTTATATTAAAGTTAATTGTTCTCTTTATTACGGGATCATGCTTATCTGTACAGTACGATAGTTCTTTAAAATATAAGATATTTACTTTAGATTAAAATTAAATTGTTATGTTTTTATACTTTTCCATAGTACCTCATCGAGTTCATTATTGGTAAAAATGTATAAATGTTCCAACGAATGAAATACAAATGTTTCTGTCTGTTACGGCATATTTAAAGTGTAATCAAGTTTATTGTGGAAAACTAATTAAGCTTTCACGTTGTTCTGTAAGTATAACTGCTTTCTATAACTAGTCAAATGTTGAATCAAAAAGTATTTCATTTACTGTTTCTTCTGAGCGTCACTTGATGGATTGAAAGTTAAAGCCATTTAAAGGTAAATAACCAGTTGAGCTTGTTATTCAAGTTCGGCATATTTATCACATTATAGAAATGATAATGTTCGTGTCAATCTTCCCTAAACCATAGATCAGAATTTTATCTTATTCGTTAACCTTTATGCATATTTCAAAGTAATTTACTAGTTGAATAATAATTAAAATTAAAATTCATAAATTTTGAGACTTGGGTTCAATCTCTTGGTGGAATTAAAGAGCATACACTACTGAGGAGCCTTATACTAGAATTGAACATTGTCTTAAGCTGATGGTTTTCGATGGTGCCTCACTAACGTCATCTGTGACAAATAAAAGCAAATACAATTGATTTTCTATCACCAAAAAGCTACCCAAAAATTATTTTTGCTTGTCCTGAAGTCCTTTTGTACACGTTAACTACTTTTTCTGAAGTAATATCAAAAGATATTTTGGAACGATTACGTGCAATCACTTGTCTAGTGTTGAAAGCAAGTCGAGGGATCAGAATCAAATCAATTAAATTATTTCGTTTTTATTGCATTGAACTGACTTGAATATAACGGTTTCTTCAGATAATCTTACTTAATAGTTATTTCAGTAAATAAGTATTACATGATCCCCATGGAAGATTATCATAAACACTCAGTTAATTACTTTATTACAAAACAATAAATGGTCTAATAAGTTACGGTTTTATCATTGTTACCAATTACTCATTACAAGATTAATGAATGGTGTTGTTTTTTACTAAGCAGAACCTAAAGATTGTAGGATGAAGTAGACCCGCGCACTAATTCTCCTACTTGTGCAGTAATTCTGAAAATAATTGTAACTTTAATACAACGTGCACGTAATAGTCATTTTGCTTTGTGTAAATTGCCAATAATAACAACAACTTCAATTTAAAAATTAATGAGATAAGTGAGACAGGGAGGGGGTCATGGCGTAATCGTATGTAAGAGGCATGCACCACTTGTGAAGTAAACAGCAGACAAAGTGACGAAAATTCGTAGTAATGCCTAATTACAAACCATGAAAACTGCAATTACAATAACAGTTTAAGGTTGTATAAAGAAATGATTGATGTTAAATTGATACAAGGTCAAATATCTTGATGAATAATTTAGGTTAGTATAGACTCATGCGAAACATTACCGTTCTATTATGATGCATAAGAGTCATATAAGGAGTAAATATTGAATAATATGACACGCGTCTGGCAAACAGACAAGCAACAATTATTTTGTCTCGGTTAAAAATGAAGAACAAGAACCAGGGAGATGTGATGGAAGAAAAGGAAAAAAATCATGATAGCAAGAACTTACTATGACAGAGCCAGGTAAACTATAAACTTTGGTGTATACAAACTCGTCTTTTCATCTGACTGATAGTAGCTTTCTACATAGAAGAGGTTGGAGTTATTCCGCTTACTTATGATTTGTATGCGACATCAGAGTGCACCGAGTGACCTCCATTCTTGTTTTCTTAATGGCGTTACTAAGTAATTTTGAACCATTTAATATCAAATCCTTCCGTATGTGTTTTAAGTTTTTCTAGATAATACCGTCCCGTCTTCAAACATACATCAACGGCACTATGCAACGACATTTTAAAGTGAATTTGATTCTCGGTGCGGATTTTTTTAGAGTACAAAGTAAACTCTAAATTTGCAGCAGGACAGGTCAATGTTATGCAGGCCCATATTCGCTGACTATTCTGCTTAATGAGATATTCTCCCTTCGAATGGAAAATTAATGAGCATATTTTTATTAGGGACAAAGATATCTTATGGAAATATATTTAGTTACCTAAAATGCTTTTAATGAACTGTACAAGATAACCATTTCCAACTAAAGTTCTACGGATGATTTATACATTAATACTTATTGAATCCTCAGAATACAGTCTGGTCGCATTTACGAGCAACGTTCTAACTAAACCTCTTTTACAAGATATCCGTCAGTGGCTATTAAAATGCAAGAATTAACCTATTCAGGATGTTTTGTGGCAAATAGATCTTGAAGCCGAACTGTCTTTATTCCATGTTATCTGCAAATCCAAGAAATTTATATTATTTTACAATTTACGATCATCAATATGCCGCAAATATGTTGATATCCGTTCAGAACTTCTTTCAGCTTGGTATTTCTTAGGTGATCTAGAAAAGTGTCATCGAATATCAGGTCTAGTGCCCATTATTACAGCTTCTGTTTGTCGAAAGTATTTCCAATTAAATTGGATCTAGATATATATTTTTGTGTATACCAGCACAAATTCTTTTAGTGATTTCCTCTTAAAGTTAAACGTATTAGAATAGCTACGTACGATATGAATAGTTTCTTATAGCCCGAGGCTAGGAAATAATGATTCTGCGTCAAGAGGGAATACATATTTTACAATTTACGATCATCAATATGCCGCAAATATGTTGATATCCGTTCAGAACTTCTTTCAGCTTGGTATTTCTTAGGTGATCTAGAAAAATGTCATCGAATATCAGGTCTAGTGCCCATTATTACAGCTTCTGTTTGTCGAAAGTATTTCCAATTAAATTGGATCTAGATATATATTTTTGTGTATACCAGCACAAATTCTTTTAGTGATTTCCTCTTAAAGTTAAACGTATTAGAATAGCTACGTACGATATGAATAGTTTCTTATAGCCCGAGGCTAGGAAATAATGATTCTGCGTCAAGAGGGAATACATATTTTTCACTTTATATGATGCTATATTTTCGAAAAAATGAAAACTGTCTCTGAAACTGTGTAAAGCTAGTTCTTTTCTTATAGACCCAATCAAGTGAGCAAGCCATCAAACGAATTTATGACTCCGTAAGTTACTGATTACTAATATCGGCGATTGGGAATTGTCTTTCTTGTAAATATTAGGTAAGCCATACAATCTTTGTAAAATAGGTGCCACTAGGTTTTAAGTATTCATTAGTTGATTCATTCATTTTCTCCACCATTAGTTGATTTAAAAGGTGATTAATTTGGTACATCAATTCTGTGTCATATCCTTGTTTTGTTTAACTATAGTGAAATATTTATTATCATCTAATGATGCATACATTTTAGATAGATATTCTTATTTCTTCTAAAATCACTACTTCCAGATTTTCAGGTTATTCATGGGATTATTTCACTGTTATTTAGTAACGCATTCAAGTTTCATTTGGTAGCCTACTTTAATCTCTGAACTATCCACTATTTAATTATAGAGAAATCATAACAAATGTTTCTTTTCACTATCGTTTTTGTTATAATTAACTAAGATTGTTTGCCGACTATATTATCTACCTATCCACTATTTAAGAAAATTTATAAAAATTTATAAATACTCAAGAATGAAAGTATATTTCACTTCCTATTTTCTCTTCAGTAAAATCTACTGCATAAAGGTAAAATATGAATAAGCTGGGATACTGTTTATAACGTTTAATGGAAAAGTTTTAAAGATACAGAATTGCCTTGAAGTCCCATTATTCTTTCAATCTCTGTTCAGATCTTTACATCCGAAAAGGTTCTTTATTGCGTTAAAAATTTTCTCTTATACCTGGTCAAACAATTATTAATAATATTATCATGTTACCACTACTCATATAATGACTTATAATATTTGGCAGTATATTTAATTTCTTGTGGCATGCTACGATACTGTAGAAGTTAACATCTGTTTTAACTTAAAAGATGCTACTACATTAAAGAAACTTTTAGAGTTTGGAAAAATTGACTTGAATCTACATATATAAACTGATTTACTAGAGTAATAATGTCTGTATTTGCAAACTACAGAATGTGGATAATCCCAATGATGCACTAATAATCTTGTATGCATTAAGCTTCAGTGGAATCAGTTTATTTTAAATTAATTATGAAAACATGAATATATGCGTACTTCGACTTGTTTTTAATGAGTTGACAACATAGAAGATTATGACAGTAATACTCCTTAAACCGCATAAAGTAATACTATACACCTTGTTTTATGCTCCCTATTTAAGAGCATGAGTTAGTACATTCTACATCCCGAAAAAAAGTCAACTCAACGAAATTATGTTTCATATTAGTAAAAAAAGAGAACTTATTCTAACGACTACACATTAAAACAAGGTAACTGTATTTACTACGCCTATACATACATATGATTAGTAACAAACGAATTGCTAAAGCATGATCTATTATCTGTTCTTATAGTCTATAGAGATATCAGTATACAGTTTGTATATTTAGAATAATCTACTTTAAATTAAACAACTTAATACGTTTGGATCACGAAAACAAAACAAAAACTTACATTTGTAGTGCATTAGTTAATAAATAAATATTTGATACTGTTAACAGTACTAGAGAAAGTAATGCAATTAATTTCATCTCTTCAATTGGTTGAATTTTTTTAATATTTTGACCAAAAACAATATCTGAGTGTATTAGTTACTAACACAAGATTGACTAATTCATTCTATCTTAATTCCTTTATATATATATATACACTGAAAACACATTTTATGCTTCAATTAACATTCTGAAATTTCTAAGAATTCTCTCTACTTTTTTCCTCTACATATTTAATATTGAAATATAATTGGTTAATTCAGTTGGCATTATTTCATTTGCTTTTAAGGTGTAATTTCTAAATAGTATTATTTGTTTTGTTCGAATCTTTTACTTTTACAAGATAAACTTTTTTTATGGTAAGAGAAAAAATAATTATGAATATATGCATAATTATATACACTTCTTATATTCAATGAAGATCATGTCCTGCATGAAATATAATAGATAACTAATCATAGATATACCAGCATTCATTCACTGTGAAAATATGTATGGAAGTAATTAGTCTGTTGAAATGTATTATTTGTAGAATAAACTGAACAGATTGCTCTTTTGTATAAACTTATCACTTGAATATCTCAACTAGGTGTTTAAAGTGTGTAAAGTATGCAGGAAATAAGCAGATTATGTAAGATGCTTCTGTTTTAAATAATGTACGCTTGTTTTGATTCTTTTGCTTTTAAATCTTGATTTAGTCGCTTTTCCAGCTTAGGTTGAGTATTTTAGAAGATTAAAATATACCGCTGATTGATGTGGCAAACGTTTATCTTTATTAAAACAATACTGTGATGTTCGACTGTAAATATATTGACTGTATAATTAGCATTTTGCCTACTAATCATTAATAAATCATCTAATTTCTTCGGTAGAATTTAATAATGAACGCCACGGATGTACTCGTAGACTTATGCTAGTGATCTGTCTGCCGAATTTAATCTACCGAAGAGCGGCCTGTAGGAGACTAGTAGCCAATTAATTGTTTCAAATAATAGCCACTTATTTTAGATTAATCAATTGAGTAATGATGCTTTCAGTTAAGTATAAATCATAAACGTCAGCTTAGACTTGTTTTTTCTCTTTAGACGTAATTATTAGATATTCAGCGTTTACAGACAGGAAATGCATGTATGCGCTCACAATATTTGTCATCAGTTTTTACTTTATTCTTGAAATCACTAACAACGCTTTGTTGAGATCAAGGACTCTTGCAATTATTAACAAGTAGGAATTTATACTAACATTAGTTAGGATCTTAGTGATTAAATTTTCAAGTTTATGGGTTAGTTTCTAATAAGTGGATATCGTTGGATATAGCTAAAAAGTGCAGTTTGTAACAAACCGAGTATAATTTTAAGATTAAAACTAATGAACATGTATTTTGTGCTATCTGTACCACTAGCTACACGTAACTATCCATATAAATCTTATTCATATTCACTAATAGATTAGCTAAACTGATAGTAACGTTCACTAAGGTGCTTGAACTTCCCATTAATATTTAGTTGAGTCAAATTACTCATTATTGTCGTACTTTATTCTGTGGCCTTAATAACATTAAGTAACTGCAATTTACGAAAATCTCTTTTATTGCAGAAATCTTAAGATTTGATTGGACACTGTTATTGATGAAGTGAATATGACTGGCAAATTTCAATATATTTATACAGTAAGCAATATAGGTTGATATGAATTAATACTATGAAATAACTAATCCATATGATAGTCGTTTACTGTTTGTGCATAAGATATGATGTCCATAATAATAATACAAGAAATAAAGTCCCTGCCAGCTTATATATTTTACTAGAGTCTAATAAATAATAGATTCAGTAAAGGTACTACATCGTAGGTCGTTTGTTGATAACACTGATAATATAAATAACAATATTACACTGATATGTCATTAGATAATGATATGACTTGATGTTCTCGTAAAGTCATACAATCGTTTCACTATTACCAAATTATAAAAATTAAATGTTTAATCCAAAATATAATTACTTGCCTACAGCATCCATATATATGTGAAGGGACCCTTGTATTATTTCCCTCTTATCTTTACTAAGGAAATGTGTTGAATATGCCTGTAATGTGAGTTAAAATGTTTAAATAGTTCTAGGTTATTCATAATTCTAAAGATGATGCAACTTATTCTTATAAGTAAGTAAAGGACATAAACGTCTGTGTTTTGCATAGTAACTTTTCAATAAATACTCCACATATTCATTATCATTCTTTTTTTACTAATGCGTATTGAATAACTGTTAGTTGTTTGATCGTATTTAGCTTAAAACTCGACCATTAAACGTTAATATTATCACTCAAATAACCTCTGTACATCAGTTACGCTTAGAGGGTATAATTAATTATCAGTTATATGCTGTATGTAAAGGAAGGGAACAACATTTATTTCTATGTATTGAAACTAAAATGTCGACAATATGTTCAATATCAAATCACTTATATAATATTATCGTCAATTTCACTTGTCTTCAACATATAAATTTAATAGAATCCATAAACTAATTGAGTTTTGCGAATAACTTTTGTTATAAAACCACGTAACCTGTGGAAATAACAACTATAGAGTACTAAAAAGTTGTTACATCTTGATTCAACACTATACAACAGTAAATACTCATTCACCTAATTGAACATAAACCCGAGTTATTTATATTTTACTACGGGTGTATCACTTCGAAATTACTAAGTTAGAATTTCACAGGTGATAGTTTAACATTAATCATTTCGAAAACTAGTGATATGAGCATTCACTTTCATTGATGAGTTAGTGTTGTGATTGTTCAAATTGAATGTGTTAGGCTTAGTGATTTAACTAAGATTATCAATAAACGAAATGTTGACATAACTGACAATTTCTTGAAATGTATATCATCAATTTATGATATAAAAAAATAGTACACAGTGACTTTCTTAATTCAAACTGTAAGTTGTTATGAATTTTGTAGGAATTCAATTATACCTTATTTAATCACTAATTTAGTGACGTGAATATTCACATCTAACATAATGTACTTATTAATCAAAAAATGAACATCTTAAAGATAACATTTTACTTTTATAAGTCAACATAGACATTATCTTTGTTAGTTATATGATCTAACTTACTTGAAAATGCATATCTAATTGAGAAATTTATAGTTTCAAGGAAAAAAAATCATATAACAAAACAATCATTTTAAATTTACGTAGAAATAATAGGTTTCTAACTATCATAGGCATTTGCTTGCAAAGCGTTGAGTAAGTAGTCAAAAATATATTACTTTCAATAGTATTAAAAGATATTTCTATTACACATATCGTCCAATTAATATTTAACTTAAGCACACAAATGTATTTCATACAATGTATATTTTTTGATACTCGAAAAATATAATATTAATGTATGTTATGATGGGTAACAAAGTATAAAACAATCCTGGAGGTAGTTATTAGAGTTCTAATGAGAAGTCGTGACTGGTGATGTCGGCTGTTAGACAGTTACCTACCGATTGCAAGGGATAAAGTCAGGCAAATTTATCTAAAGTCGACTGAATTAAAAAAATATCAATCATTAAACACTAGTTCAGTGGTTTATTTTTTAGGCGTTCAACTCGGAGCTTGAATGTTATAGTCTCGATTCTTGATAAGTTGTGAATGAACACTTTTAAAGAGTTCTGTATTACGATGAAACAACTGTTCAGTGCTACTATGTTTTCAAAGGTTGCCTAATTTGGACAGATTCGTGATATCATACTAAAATTTCCACAACACTCAACTGTAATTCAGAAATTATTGAAGCAAACGAATATATTCAATACTACTATTATTTCATATTTTGTTAATTTTACTTCAATTATTTGTAAAAAATTTATTCATTTTAAAGTTTGTACGCTTTATTATGATGTACCATTGGCTTGACAAATAATCCAGATTATTCATTAATTTACAGATGTTTTGTTTGTCGTCAATAAATTCATACGACTTATCAAAGGAAAACTTTTCCATGTACATGCAAAAAAAATTAATTATATACATAAATGGTCTTCTAATAACTCCATAGTCTCCCCAGAAGTTTGTCTTACTCTCGAACCATAAACAAATAGCTGAAAAAAATAGACATGAAAAGAAGCTATAGTTTTAGAATGTTTTTTATTCCAAAAAATGTAAACATTCATAATTAGGATAAGTTTGTATTGGCACGAAGCGGACTGAGTTCGAATCCCAGTGTGATCATCAACATTGGGATGCAGGTACATCCAGCCAATGAGTCCCAAATAGGACGAAACGCGCGTCCTGGATTCCACTTGCCAGTCACAATTCAACTTAAGTAAACATTCGTAATTAAGTAATGTAAAAATTATCTAAATGAGAATACAGCACATCGGTTTCTTTGTAGTTTTTAATGAATGTTGTTTATTTGGAATACTCTTCAGCGTTTTCTCAACTTCTATTGACTTTTTAAAATAATTTTAGGGTTTTCAAAGTTTTAAAAGTATATTAAAAATGCACTTGTATCCCTTAACCCATCTGTCACACCAGAAAGAGTTTTCAATAACATTATAATTTCCAAGGTGTTTTTTTTATCAATCCTCTTTCAACAATTTGACCATTTAGTAATCGTTTTCGTTACATTTATTTGTGAAGTATTCAAAAGGAATAGCGTATTGAAAAATGAACTTGTATTCTTTTTAAATACTTGTACTCAAGCTTATTATTTGTATAATTAACTATAAAATTTATCATTTTAATTTATAAAAATATCATTGTTTCACCACTTTTCAGTAAGAGCATTTTAGTAAATGTCGTATATGCTAGCAAACTACCTAGCAAATGACGATGTATATAGCTTGATAAATGCTTTTATTAGTTTAAAAATTCCTCGTATTATATTCAGATAATAGAAACAATCGAAAGAACATTTAATAAAAATAGTCTATTAACAGAGTCATCCTACCTCAACTGATAAGAAAGTGAACATAAAATAGAAATAGTAAACGCCTTTCCTGTTGATTTACTAGGTCGTTACTAATCTGTTTAAGAGAAAAAGATTACGGCTCCCATAAATAACTAAAGCTGACAGACTAAGCTCCCGATAAACCAGCCATTAATGTGCAACGTATCCAGCAGTGATATTGTTGAACTCTGTGTTCGCCGTGCTTGACGATTGGGCCATACCTTGAATAACTTTCTTTGAACTTCCTGTCACAAAAATCCATTTACATGTTTGTCCCTACACTACCCCATAGTTATTTAGACATCACTCTTATTTATTTCATATCAAACTCATATTAATATTACATTGACAATACCTTTCTCACTTCACAACCAACTCAACATGATATTTTGACAATCATACATAATTAAATTGACATGATTTATTTATTTTGCTATTAAACGCAACTCAGCACTCTATAACAATTTTTGCCAACTGTTTTTTAACGACCTTCTGTTGTGACGCGTGGTTTAGATCTCTTATCAACCGCAAATATCTCCGTCGTAAATTGTTATCTTGTCTAGGTTGACCGCATGCTTCGACTCCTAAGCTATGATTCGCCCCCCAGGCTGAAACTACTCGTTAACAGGAACACGAGAGAGAAGACAGGCAATACTGCAAAAAACACCTTACTGCAAGAGTTCAATTATGTACAGAAAATTAGGATATATATATTATCACAAATGTCCTTCAGGCTTCTAGATAATTTTGTAACCTTCTAACACAGTAGTGCTAAGATAACTGACCAATCACAGACACAGCACGTGACTTCTCTCTGTCTAGAAGTTTCGGGTATAAATAACTATCTGCGTTCTGATTGGACACAATATTTTCTATTGATTTCTATGCCATATTGAGCTTGTTTCGAGGGCTTTTCTGAGCCTAACCAACACCTTTCAACTTCATAAACAGCGAATTTCAGCATTGTTTATTCAGTAATAAATTTCAACGTTTTCCATCCTAACATAAAACATTCTCTGACTGTTTAATTACCTTAGCATATTTTGACACACATACCCCATTATGGCTAATGTAATACAATATTCTTGTATTTTTCACTGTCAACTTCTGGTGACGAGATTATTTAGAAATAACTGTTGGCCTTAATACTCCTTATTCCCGAGGTTCATTTACGTATCACGTTTTGTTGTTTGCAACAATGTATTCTCATGGTTCATCGAAAACATTATGCTAGCTGGTAGAAAGACCTAGAAAAATTAATAATACCTCAGTACCAAAACAAAAAGTGTTTATTATTTGTCAATGATCTGAATAAGTAACCTGAAGCCATTTAAACGATCAAGTAATATCTAACTTACTTTAGGCTGTGAATAATCTAAACTGTAATTCGCTATGAAGTGAAAAGTGCACAATGAAGTTAATTCATTACATAGAACTGTTTGGTTTTCGGATAGTAATAGTCTGTAAATTTAAAAATACTTTTAAACAATGTAATATTTGATCTAAGGTAGTTTTCTTAAAGATTGGTATTTAATTTGCTGTTTAAATTCGTCACAGATTGATGTTGGTTGGGTGGCAGTGAAAATCAGAGAGCAATAGACGCCTGTTTCGTCCTACTGTTGGATTCTTCAGTAGTATTCACCACCGACTTCGAATCGAACCTAGGGCCTTCAGGTTGGTAAACGCGCTGCCATCTGCATCAATAGACCGGCGTCTAATAGTAGAATACCCACTTCCATCAGTTTGCAACGTATCGCGACGATCATTAATTGTATGTGGTGATAACTATCTGTTATATCTGAACGAATCAGGGCGGCCGATTATTATCGATTCTATTATCTGACGAGCTATTGCCTATTGCTAACACCCACCCTTGCCTTAGTCTATTGCACAGACACAAGATCCGACCGATTATCAAGAAGCCCACTTGTTACTCACACGAATATATTACAACCAATAATACACAATACATGTATAAATAAAGCCTGATCAATGTCGTATGTCAGACACACAATATTAGCTAATCACATGTCTCCTTCCAGACATGTCACTATCTTACACCCGACAAATCTGATCTCCAACAGTCAAAACTCAGTAAATCTTCAGAAATGTCTCAAAGTTTGTCACTGATGAACTGATCATTATAACTGACTCAGGGTAGTTTTGTGGTGATTGATATTTAGTTTGCAGTGTTTATTCCAACAGTGGACACAGGGTCATTGGTGTAGAAGCTTATGTGTTCCCCAATCTGAAGGCTCTCTTTTCGATTACATGAAAAAACCGAGGGTATGCACTACTGAGCAGTCTCATACTACGAATTAATTGCATCCCAGTGCATCCTTAATTACAGCGATAACCGACCGACATCAGCTTATGGTGAATTCAAACAGTAATGTGCTTAGTAATTGGGTGTTGTGGAGATTGTTAACTGTCAATTTGGTACCATGAATTGGTCCGAATAAGACAACCACCTGGTCGCAATGGACAGACATTTCATCCTAGTACAGGACGCCTTGGCAGTGTGCATCCGCCACCCCACCGGGGATCGAATCCAGGACCCTCTGACTCCAGGGAATCCACTAGACCACAGAGTTGGCTCTCAAAGGTTGACGTTTCTAATTCAGTCGATTTGCGATACGTTTGAGCTACTTGATTTATTGCCATGGGTTGGTAACTGCCTCATACCCGATACGGTTGAAGTCACGATACAAAATGAAAATGATAACAATTTTTCATGGCCTAACTAACTGTTTCTATACGATATAAAAATATAGTAATTATTAAGCAAGTATTTATTTCATCTTTTAGTTAGGATAAAATCATTTTCGTAAGTAGTGAAAATTCCAGTCGTAATTTCACAACATCAGTTCAAATATTATTTTGATTCAATAAAATTGTAGAAAACTTCCTAACTAAAATCAATTTTAACCAAGTAATCATTTTCTGAAAGTGGTTGTACAATTATTACCTCTAATTACACATCATAACATGTATTTTCGACTATTTTTGATCATCCTGATGTCTTATTTTACTTAAATGTATTTTAGATCTCAATAAACCAAACAATTTATTTTGACCTTTATCATAGCCTAAGGGTCTATATATAATTTAAATATGTTCGTATATTCATATGGATGATGTTAAAGAATGCAATTGAGTGGTATAAGATACTTTTATGTAAACTTAAGATATTGTCTAGGCACAGCATTAATTCGCAAGTGTGATTAAAGTTGAAATGCGACTAGAAAGTAAAATCCATGGCACACGTTTTATCTTATTCGGGGTTCGTCGTTACACACCCGTTGAACGAATGCAGTTGCATAGAATCATTTGCTCAGAGTTGCGAGATACGAATAGGTTTGATTAGAACACGACGAAAAACATTAATATTAGAAATGTACATCCACCTAACGAGTCATTAATTGGACAAAACTCATACCTTGGATTTTACTAGACGGCCACAAACCAACTTTGACCATAAGATTCTATATGTTCACTTAATCTTTATTGCTATTATCATGCAGACGCACGTAAATACAACTGTGTATATCACTTTTGAACATTTACTCATCAAATGTCATACACATTTGACAGCATATAAGTTCAAATACATAACAAAAATGGATAAGTGCTGGGTTGACAATCGTTTTAAACTTCACTTATCTTCGGTATCATGTTTAGTTTATTGAAGAATGATGAACCAGAGTGACAGATAAATGTTTGAATCATTCATTTTTCAGCCTCTAGGAATGTTCAGATACAATTCTACGTTTAGTGTCTTCTATAAACTTGACGCACAGTTACTGTCAAATTGTTAATTAAAATGCTGAGTAGGGTTTATATAAGTTGTATAGTTATTAAAATGATATACAGAACTTTACAAACAATTGATATTTTTCAACGAAATGCTTCCCAGTCACTTGTATTATTTCCAATGAGATGAAATAAGATTTCAATCACTTCAAAGGAATGTAAACTTATAACACAGACAATCGGCGAGATGTACTAAATAACCTTATAAATGCGATCCACGGACCGTAGTTATATAAAGGTACTCACAAATAGAAGTAGATTACTAATTTTAGTTTGATATCACGGATTAGTCCGAGTTAAGTACTAAATAGCTGTTTTGTCCTAGTATGGAACTATTTAACAGTGCCAAAATTAGTAAAATCTTGTTACAAATTTAAGTTTATGAAATTGTAGGAAACAATTAAAAATTAGGAAGCGGATATAGATAATGTTGCTTTCATGATAACACCATCCGTACAATTAATAATGCGAGCTGTTAGTATCTCTTACTGATTATATTGCATAGACAGTTAGTGAAAATTATATAAATTAACCATCCAGTTCAGACAACACAACATAACTTTGCTGTGGAAACAAACAACCACTTGAATATCTTTATTAAGGAAACACTAGTTATACATTAACGACAGTATCTCATGTTAAATACTCAATAAATTTATATTACTAGTAGAATTACACCAGTTAATTACATTAATAATATATACCAGTGATTGAATAAATCTGAATCCGAACTAAATTTTTTCCTAACAAATTTAGAATCAATTGATTAGGTTTGTATACACGTGCTAGTATACATAAGTTGTGTGTAATGTGTTGTTTTAAAATGAACATTATTTGACTCTAAGAAAAGAGATCTAACTTCACTCAAGTGTGAAACGAGGAACGTTTAAAAGTTTCACAACAAAATAAACGCTTCTTTAATCAGTATACACAAATTCGTAATTATGTAACCAAAATCATTGGAGGTCAACTGTTTCTTGAGACGAACTTCAAAAAATTCTCTAAATATTACCTTCCAAGTTGACAGCATACAGGAGTCATAGTTCAAAGTGAATATGCCTAAAAGAAAGCTACGAAATGTTAGTATTTTCTTTGCACAATAATTATCAACAACAGTAATTTGAATGTTTAAAATGTATCACACAAAAATGATTCATATATAAGAGGCATGAAAATCTTCTTAGGTATCTATGATGTAATAAAGTATATTTCAGTAGTTTGAAGATGATTTTTATCTCTAAATACTAAAACGTACTGAAGCATTAAAACCTATAGGTTAACTGAAGACTATTCCATTAAACCTTTAAATTCGCCAAATGTATATTCTAACACCTAACTCAACATAAATTCATGAATCTTCAAGTTCATCTTACTCATGAACTTTATTCTTCTACGTACCAGGTAATACCACAATAATCGTAAAACAAATAACAATATTGTTCTCATTTAAGTTTGATCATCTTTAATGGTATCCTTACAAGTCCATAGTTAGTCATTAGTTTACATTTAATTACACCTAATTACACCTTAACTAATCCAAAAAATTAATCGACTATATCAAGTGTATCTTACAGATTATTAAATACTTAAACTAGTGCATTAAATCTGTCATAATGTTTAACGATACTAATAGTATCAGTAATTACACAGTTTTATTTAGTGAATATAATGAATTCCGATAATAAATTCTAATCAGTATATAACCTATATATATGATATCATGAATTCATTTAAATAAGATAACCATCAATAGTACTGGACAGTTGGTCCGTCCCAGTAATGGAACTATTCAGCTATGTGAATTCCGCAATACCCAGTTACAACTTACGTTTATCCTGATTACATTTGTGTGACTATTATATTGTTTAAAAAATCCCATGCTTATTAAAACAAAGACGTTTGAACGAAGAATATTCTTTTCGATAAATGCTCATCAGGTTCTACATTTATTAGTTCAAAATTATCAGTGACAAAAATAGCCAGTTCTGAGGCGGGTATAAAATCATTTAAATATAAAGGATAATTTGGATATACATTTTTTTGTCTCATCAGATTATTTGTAAGATACGAATGTTAATGTTGAAATAGTCATCATTATCATGTAACTTGTGAAACGTAAACGACAATTGAAATGACACAACAAGCTTAGTAATCCAATATATATGTATAGGTGTCTCTGCATATTTATTATTATTATTATTATTATTATTATTATTATTATTATTAATGTTATTAATCAAGATACACAGAATGAATTTGAAGATCACTCAATCTTCTTTCTTAATTTTACTGACTTTACAACATCTTAAGACTGATCAAATGAACTGATTATAATTTTTTCTATTATTGTTATTGTTACTATTTGACGAATTTTGATTATCACTTACTCCATTTTGTAATTTCTTACCTATTCGGTTACATTTTAAATAGCATTCAGCCTTTGTCTAATCACATTTTGTCACTACCCCATCTCCTAGGTCACCCATATACAGAGACACCTATACATATATATTGGATTAATAAGCTTGTTGTTCATTTCAATTGTCGTTTACGTTTCACAAGTTACATGATAATGATGACTATTTCAACATTAACATTCGTATCTTACAAATAATCTGATGAGACAAAATTTATATCCAAATTATCCTTTATATTTAAATGATGTTATACCCGCCTCAGAACTGGCTATTTTTGTCACTGACTATTATATCTTATTATCCATATACACCCTCATAAATGTGTCTGATATCCATACGCCGAATTATCCCCTTGTTGTTCTGACCTTCATATTTGTCAAATGATATTGGACTACTCCGGTTGTAATCCTAAAATTACTCACATTTTCATGTATATATATATATAACCTTGATCCGTTTTTGGGCTTGGTAGCCTAGTATCAGGATCTCTTGATGCGTTTATGACGTGCTAGTGATTTAATTTATAAATATTACTATGATATATAACAACTACTACTACTATTGAGTTTTAATTGGGTAACATAGTAACTGTTATTGAGGTATCTAGTTGCTGATTCTTACTAATAATAACATCATAGTGAATAAATTCAATAAGTAAAACGACTGGTCACTTAGGCGAACATAATCACGATACATATCCACATACAAGTTAAGAAAGCATAAAATTCCGAATAGTACCATCAGTTATCTTGTAAAATAAACAATAACTTCTATTCAGTTTTGGTTAGTTTCTGGTGATTGCCTAACCATAATCAGTAAGAGATATAAATTAAAGAATCAAACATTGAGAACTTATTGAAATCTACTAAATATATATACATATATGTAATCTAAACAGTTATTTTATAAAATTCATAACTGTAAATATATATTTTATCATTTTCTAGCTTAAGACATTACTATCCAGTTGCTTATTCTGTTTTCCATAGATTCATGATTTCATCACTATAAACAAACTGTTAATGTATTAAATGTTTGCTTTAAATAAAATATATACATTTATCTGTTCATATAAATTTTATGATGTATTATCTAATTGAACTAGAAATTACTAAACATTTATGCAATTAATAAATGGACAAATTGAAAAATTACAAAAATGCTTCGACAAAAATGTTAAAAAAAATTCAAAAGTTTAACAATATACCTGTTACTAAGATTAATTTTTATTGTTGTGCAAGACATATTTTTCATGTTATGTAATTTCTCTGTTTTTAGATTTTTTTTTTGTTTTCGATAAACATTTAATTGAAATGAAATCTAGTTTTATAGTAAATAGTGGTATTTATTTGAATGTTGGAAAAAAAATAATGAATAAATTTGCATTTTTTTTATTTGATAGTTCAAATTTAGGTTAACTATATATTTTTTTCATTGTAAAATTTATAAGTTAAACTTTTATGTAAATGTATAAAATATTACTAAATAGTTTAAAACAATTTGTTTATTACATAACTAATGGTTACATATTTGTAAATTTTACAAGGTATCTATGACTATCTGTTAATTATTAACAGTTAATTAAAAAAAAATGACAAGTTACTTAACAATCGTTTCTTTTTTAGGTGCTTAAAATTTAATTCCACGATTACATTGACATATTATTAATCAGTTTGATCATTCACAATATGGGACGGGGAGGATGGCAATACATTTGTAGATCACTGAATTCATTGATTTCTTAAGAAACCGGACAATTATATTCCATCATTAGAATATCTAAATATTCTTTTTGTTGCTATAGATAACTTACAATCCATATTACGTATTTTAATCATTTAAATAAATTCAAAAAAATTACAGTGTGACTCGTTGACATCAACAAGAGTGTAAAAAGTAGCTATGATTTATGATCAGTGTTACTATCAGTTGCTTGATGATTCATTTTGTCCAATATATACTCCTTGTATTTCGTAGACGTTATAATATCACATTCACTGACAATTGTTCTATTTTAGTTGTAAGTAGGTGTTATACACCCTTTATTAGGAAGAAACAGATGTCCGCTACTTCTTAGTTTACAGAAGCTGTTCAGGTCAGATCAGTTCGTGATATCAAATAGTATTTATTTATCGATGGACTACAAAATTTTCACAACTTATTTAATACTTTATTTGTTGGTAGGATATATTAACAAAATATCTTGTAGTAGTGCATATTTCAAAGGAGGATATTTTTGTATACTGATCTTCGTTTGTACGCTTTATTTCACAGAACGTAATAATTACTTATATATAAACGTGTTAAGGTGATTATCGTCATGCAGATCATAAGTCTAAAATAAAACATCTTTTGGATTAACTATTACAATGTGTGAAACAAACTGTAGATTTATCAGAGTATGACGTTATTGTCCTTTTAGATAGTGACTGCAATGGAGACCAAGAGGATTTTTCATTTAACATAGGATTCTCCAACTAAATAGACCAACTGATATTTTAACTAAGTACTCATCACTTTTAACTCAGACTAATAGGTAATGACCCATATTAACTTTTTCAGCAGTCAAAATGTCTAGTATTTATTGTAAAAGGTTGACGTTTTCCCGTCACCAATATCCAGTGTTACATAAGTAGTTGGAAAACTATAAATCCCGACAAAAATTAATATGATTTTGATATCATTCAAAGTGTATACGCATAACAATTAACTACTTATAAAATATATCCAAGTGATGGTGACCATTAGTTTTTATGTAAAAGAGAATTAAATGTTTTCTATAACAAATGTATTACGAAAACAATAAACGCTACACTATAACAATTTACATATTTGAAAATACGATAAAAAATATTCAACTACAAAATTACTAAGTGTAATTGATCCTACTATGGAGTTGTGTTTAAGGCGTTGAATTTGAATGAGTTTATTTTTTGTTTGAATGATAAACATCACTGTAATTTGATTTATTTCACTGATTTTCTGTACACTTCTGTTTGGATTAAAGAATTTGTAAGTGATAAGCACCAGACAGTGTTCTATTCTGCAGTCTGATCCAGTCATTATTCACAAATTTAACTTTTGACCAGTGAATGATGTAGAGGAATATGACCGAAAAAACTTATCGTAGAAAGTATTACTATCATTACAGTGCAGTAGTGACAGCAGCATGCCTCTGGTGACAGCTGGAGGAAAAATTCACTTACTCATAATACACCAACCATATTTGTCTCTGGTGCTGCCTTGAAATACCTTGTAAACAACTTACCCTGCTAAGAATATCAGATACTCAATATGTTTGTCATACTTTAAATGAAATTTAAACTTGATTATCGAGTAGCATGATATGCTTTAAACAGATGTAACCTACAATTACTTGGTAATCAAATATACATGAAAACTGTAATAACGCAATAAGAAGTCGAAGTTTATCAGAACTATATGATGCATTTGCTCAAACTATCTTGATAGAGTGTCATTCAGATTGTTCTTTGTATTATCCTTGTTGACATACCTTATACTCTTATTTGTCTAATGACCTTCTATTTTTCATGTATAAATCCCTTAACAAGTATATGTGTGATCAGATTGTTCGAAATCTATTGCACAAATATATCACATAGCTCTGATAAACTTCGTCTCCTTATTGGATTATTAAAATTTATCAAAGTGATAAATTGTTTTAAATACATGAAAACGCTTGGTCTAATTTTCAATGCTGAACAGTTGTATACTATACTTTCTGACTTCTTAGCAGTACTGAAATTGTAGATTACAAGGAATTGACTGTATAGAGCTCTTTGATTTTATTTTAGTTCCCCCCAGTTGATTTCAGCAAGTGATTTAATGAATATTTCATGTTTATGAAACTTACGATAAATCACCTATTTAAACAAAATAATTTTTATTAATTAGTTTACTTTAGTGTTCATTGTTAATTAAATTAGTAATACGTATTTCAGTTGTTTTGTTTATTTATCTAAAAACAATTTATAAAACTGTTTATTTCATACTGGAAAATGTCAACTTGACAGAATTTCCATCATTAATAAGCATTCTTTAATTGTATCACATAGTAATAAGTTAAATTTAATTTCTATTGATCCACAGAAATCCATTACTATTAACACACTAAATGGAATATACAGATGATGATTAACAGTCAACTGTCTAGTTGGCACTGATCGTTATCAATAATTGCTTTAGAGTATTCAAATGACATCCAATTCAGAAGTCTTATTATATTCAGTAAGATGAGATGAAAATGAATACTTAACATTAATGGTTTATTTAAGTGTCTGTTTCCTTAGTACTAGTTCACAAGTGGCTTTCTAGCATCTTTCTTTAAATCTAACTAGTTGTTTGCTTGAAGCCCTTTGGTAAGAACAACAGGATGTGATTGGTATAAAGACTACGTATCATTGTAAGCTCATATATATATATATATATATATATATGTTGCACCGGACGTATAAGTATTATGGTATTAAACCAATTAACATTTCAGACACTCACAGTGGAGCATATTTTTATGAAATGGTCAATTTACCCATTTGACTTTATGAATAGTGATAATAATGACTCAGCATATCAACAATATTACTTAACTTCTCTTAGTCTTTATTTTTTTAGCTCTACAATCCATTTATATTCTGTTTAATCAGTTTAGTACGGTGAAATTAATGTATTAAAATTCAGCAGAATGTGAATAACACCTAATCTAAATAAATGGTTATTTGATGATTGAATTATTTAATATATTTAACATTAAATGTTGTATAAAGTAATAGAGCTTTTTTAAAATATTTAACTATCTGTATGGCACAGAATTGATTACATGTCATTTTACTTATGCAAAATTGTCGAAAAACAATGAACCACATAATATGTAAAATGTCTCGTGAACCCGCATTGGTACACTGAGATTTTACTGGTAACCGTTCAGTTTGAACCAGATAGTTTGGTAACTATGCTTCCACATCATTTTGACCTTCATTAGTGTATCAATGTAAATTTTGAATAAATTACTTTTCCTAGTACTATATGTTTACATTAAAAATTGTAGCAAACATAAAAACCTATCATAAAATAAGGAGCTTAAAACAGTACATTTTAATAATTATTTGTCAAAATGTTAATTTAAGCTCAGGTTACTAAATATAGTAGTATGTAAAATCAATGCAGTAAAACAAGTACGATGCATACTGAACATAACGTTGTGTATTATCCAAGATTTCTAGTTAATTTGTTTTTAGTAAAACATTCACATGCCATTAATAAACAGGAAAATTTATTTAAATGATATAAGGCAAACAAATAAAGTGTTCTTCTACTACTAATCTGTATCTTTTACGAATTATGATAATATTTTGTAATCCGTCTAACTCGCCGTCATAATTAGTTCATAAATTACCTTGATTAGCATAATATTTCTCATATTTGAATATATTATGTATAAGTGCAAAGATTGATTAAGATGTAATTGAAAATAATATTGTTTGCATACGTATGTTGTCCTAATTTACATCATGTAAATATTTAGCAATCAATAATGTATACAATCCACCGTGAGGAATCAAGTAGATCAACTAACAAGCAACATTATTCATCAACTATTACTATCATTATTATGGGTAACTACTTCATTATGTAAAATGATATTTAATGCAATAACATCATCATTATTCTACACTTTTTTGTAAATGATATGCCAGGCACCTAAAGAAGATTGATTATCCTCCAAAAATGTTTCTCTGTTGATGATTTCATTATTCTTGATTGTATGCAAAGTTACTGTTTTGTTCCTAGTATTATGGAGTTGAACATGCCATATGCTCCCGTTTAACATATTCACTGTTGGCATATCATTTCGCATTTATAAACTACGATTAATTGATTGTGTATACATCACTCCAATTCACATTCACTATTACTCCTATTTTGCATAATTGTTAGTTTTCTAATTGGTTGGCGGTGTGGACTGATTCTATGTATGTATGAAGGATTGTATGAAATACGGTGTGATTGTGTCATGTTTTATCACGAATCTGACTTGTGACTAAGTGGACATCGGACGGACATGTAGTGTCCAGCTAGAAATTCTAATTTGCTCTCGTTATTGTGACTTTATGAGAGTATGGTTTTATTAACCACTTGGTTATACGAATCGATCATAACATATTTTTTGACGTCATGAAAATAATTTTAAAACATAATTTTGAAAAAGCCTGTTCTAGGAAGAAAGTTTGATATATAGCAATTTTAGTATGTCTTAACTACCATATTTCAATGTTTAATTGTACCTAATTTTGCCTGAATAGAATTCCATTAGGAGAAACTCCTCTTACTACCGACGGATAAATGTTTTTCTATATCAGGATATGTCTTACCTTGAAAGTTAATTAAATTAAATCTTATAGTGATCTAAAGTTAAAATTCAGCAGTCTTCACATCATGCACATACAACCAACATCAGTTGTTCGGAGACTAACTTCTCGAAGAAATTCTTAGAGTTCTTACACGAAGATGCAACCAGTGAATTTAAGTCACATGAGATATCAATCCGTTTCTCACCAGTAGCAATATATGACGTAGTGCAAATTTTTCGTGAGTGGACTGAGTTTAAAGTATCAACCTTTAGATACCAGTTCAATCTTCTTATCGTTAAGCATTAGCCGTCAAGCCCGAAGGTCCTGGTGCGGTCATAGATTCAGATTGCTGAAAACTTTCATATTAGGATGAATTAGCTGTTTAATGTTACCTGGTTCTCACTAGTTTCCCAACTTAAGCCAATTCACGATACCAACTTAAAATTCAGCGATCTCGACAACAACCAATTACATAACTAATCAAAATATACAAATGTTAGTTTACAGAAAGAAGAGTAAGAAGTTCTGATAAAGCTTTGAAGGCAAAATAATCTAATCCTTTTGGTTGTCATTTTACTTGGTTTTATGGTGAGCACTCTTATTCTGTTATTGGTTAATTTCGCAAAACAATACCAGTTGAAGAAACACTAAGAACTAATTAGAGGCAAACAACTTTTTCGCCCTTTTAAAAAACACATTAGTCAGTTCTCACGAACGAACAAACAGTCAAACCAAAGAATATCAGGTATCACACCTCACATCGCCTTCAAATCATTAAACTAATATCCAGGAGTTTATTCTAATAAACTTATATCAATTCATGATAGAACTTGATAACTACCCAATCAAGTGGTTAATACCCATCTCACTTCCAACATTTGACTATACAAGTGATGGATTCAATAAACTAACTTATTCTCATCAAACTAATATGAACGGAATTAAATTATTCAACACAAAGTTATTTTATTTTAATTGTCCGATTTAAAGAGTTTTGGAATTCATTTACTGATTATGTCTGACTTTTTTTAATTCAAAAGAATATTAATAACTAAAAATGAATGATGAATATTGTTTTGTTCATTTATTAATTTGTTTCTTCTTAGTAAAATCTGTTGATTAAAAATTATTTATTAGCATTTTTTTATTTGATTAAAATCATAGATATTTATATGATATGAAACATTTATTAAATGAGGTTGACAACAAGAATCGGCTTAATTTAGAAATGTTGGTGACTAGAATCTAATCGTTTTCTAGCTCACTGTGGTCTAGATTTAAATTAATTACCATAATATCTTTCTGTCCAGGGTTAGATTCCTGTCTGGGTTGGGAGTGTAAACTGTTGATGAATCCTAAATGCCCTGACAAACATAACTCCCAGGTTACATCTTGATATACTTTCGGTTTACCTGTATATAATCAATGTTCTTTATATTTTTAAGAAGTCTGGTCATATATATAATAAGTGAACTGGAAAACAAAGGCTGTATACCTACGGTTAGAACATAATTAAGTTTTATTCATTCATATACAGGTTTTGGTATACGTTTTATTATTTTACTTATTACCTTCAAACAAAATCAACAGTGTGCTTATCGACATATATATTCCAGTAAACAGACATGAACATGATTTACATTACTTCCATTGTCAAATGAATATGAAATACATTATCTAGTGAACTTTTATTACTTTCAATTATTGGATCTTTATAGTGAGTAAATGAAATTTAGCACTGGAGTGTGTTTTATTGCTACGATGACCTATATTAGATATCGCCACATATTTCACTCATGAACTTTGAATGCACTTGATCAGCTATTGATCATGAAAACTTAATACTATTCGATTAGTACAAAGTCCAGTGCTCCCTGATTTTCAATGGTACCCCGCCATCATCATTCTGTGACATATTCGATCAATAAAAATGCCAATCTCCACAAAAGTAACCATGTCAATTAAACTATAATAATCGGCTCACTGGTGACTAATTCCAGGATGTTCCTGAAGCTCAAGTGAGAAGTCGTGACTGGTGGAGTTCAGACTTTTCGGGAATGATACAGTTATCATCAATGACAATGGATGATCGTCTCGCTATATATCACAAATTGATGGGATCCGGAATCCTACATATGTATGCTGCCCAGTGGTACAGAAGGTTAGGCAATTGCCGTCAACTTGAAACCCATGGTGCGAAATCTGGGGTGCGCACTGCTGAGGAGTTCCACACTGGAATGAAACAACTGTCCAGTGCTTTATGGTTTTCATCGGTATCTTGCTAACATCAATCTGTGACATATTCAATCAACAAGTTCATCTTTTTAATCACTGTGATCTACTTCATCATAAGAAGTTAGAAACTGTTTCATGAGACGACACTTTTCTGATAGTAGTTATATTATTCTGGACATCATTTTCTCATCTATCCGACATCATATGTAAAATCACAATATTCATTTACTTCAATGATTATTTTGATAAGAATTTACTAACTACATAATACGAAACTCATGCAAAACTAGGGCAATCTTTAATATTACATTATGTATCAGTATGGTATTTTCAAAATATGCTAGTAAAAAGAATCTTTTTTGTTATATTTCGTATAATCAATATAGTCATATAAACTTATCGTGTGTTTTATCAACAATTTGATAAGGTTAGATAATGATAATTATATTTTATTCACAGAAACAAATACAATAGAACTCCAAAATTAAAAAATCCACTTCATTTACTTCAACTCAAATTAAGAAACATTTGAGGGAATAGTTTGTTTGGGATCACCTAATTTTCGGAATTTAATTTCATCATTCAATTGAAGGTTTATTTTAACCAAATAGTCACTCTTAGTAGGAAGATGAATATCCATGTCCCTTCATCTGGTTTAGTGATTATCAAGTCTCCGTCGGATTTAAGTTTTTTTTTGATGACTTTCGATGATTAATAGTCAGTGTGCTTTTTATGTGTTATCTGTTGCATTTGGATTGGTTACTGTAATCAACCGACGCGGTCTTAAATCTTTCAACTACTCATTTGACAATGCTACCAAATCTTGTGCTTGCATAAATAGATTCTTAAATTGTATATCTGTAACCGAATCGTTCATCTATCTAAGCTAAACAGAAAACTTTTGGTCTAGGAACAAACTTCTAATTGAGTTCTATCCAAACATACAATGGAAAAACAGAACACTTTTGAGTTACAATCTCCAGGAAAGTTAGTTTTATGTATTGTGTTACAAGTCCCTTTCTTAGTTGCATTATATTTTTGATTACTCTTATTTCTTGTACTTCCTCGACATATTTCATGAATAAATTATTTAGAACAGGTGGGAGGTCATCGATGGTATAAACTCTTTGTGAAGTATAACCTTCTATTTCAGTGATACGCATTTGTAGTGAATCAATTTACACCGATTTTCTTATCATAATTACTAACTTGACAATATCTCCCTTAATTTAAATGAACATCTTATCATTACTATCATAATTACCATGACAATAATGCCCCGTATCACATTTAACATACGATAATTATTTTATTATTCTTATCATCACAACCAACCTAAATATACTGTTTTTTCTTAGCAAATTATTGTATTCATATGATTTAACTTGATTTATTTATTGTATTACTGGATGTGACTCAATATCTCGTAGTAATTATTTATTTTTCCTACCTGTTTTTAAATTATCTTTCAAATACTTGACTGAAATTCTTTTGGTATACGCAAAGTAGTATTCGATATTCAGGTTCAACTTTCTGACATGCAACTTTATCTAACAGTGTAATTTGCGCAACATATTTAAATATTTATGACTTACTTTAGCTATGATAATGAAACTTTTATTGATTTATAACTGTAAGAGCTTGATATCAAAGTTATTGCAAAACAATTGTTGACAAAAATATTTCTTATTTCTAATTATTCCATGGGAAACTTTTAATTCCAACTAAACTTAACTGATTTCACTTCATGTCATAGACGGATTAAATAACGGTATTTTAGAGTATAGTTATTCTTACATATCTGTTGTTTGATAGATGGTATAGCTGATATGCGTGCAAATGACATTTCATTAATTTACGAAATGTTTGGTTGATTTTGACAATCATAAGTTACAACTAATGACGCTACGTCAGTCAATCATACTAGTCACACGACGAACTTTTTAAATACTTTATTACCAGTATTATTTTTAGTGTACTATCAATATATGCCAATTAAATTTTAATTGCTTGAGTTCATCACGGATTGATGCTGGTAGGGTACCATTGAAAGGAAAGGAGCACTTTTTAGCAGTGCTCACCCCAGACTCCGTTTCAAATGCTTAAAGTTGGCAAGTGTTTAACCCTCTGCATTATTGAGCCGGTATCCAATGGTAGAATTCCCACCTTCATCAATTCGTGATGCTAATTAGTTTATTAGTAATAAGCTACATGAAACTAGATTTTCATAGATTAATTAATCTTATTCATCTCCCCCATTATACTTATTTACATTTATATAAAGGTCAAGTAATTCATTTGATAAATTTTAGTTAACATGGAATATATACTCTTACCTTTTCAACATTATCAGTTATAACTGATTATTTAAGTTTAGATATTTATAAATAGAATAATAAACAAAACAGAATGAAAACAACAATTTATCAAACTACACTTTCTATCTAGAATCATTATTTACATTTGTAAACACACACCTGACAATCTGAACAAATGGAATAGGAGCTAGATGTTGTTATTTTTTTTAAAAACATACAATAATATAAACTTGATATGACGAATTGGTTTGAGTTAAACAATCACTGAAAACTAGAAAGAATTAAACAATTGTTTCATCTTGGTATAAAACTCCTTATCAGTAACGGGCTTTCATGACCCCACTAAAGAATCAAGGCAAGTAACTTCAGACATTGTTGTGAACGCATAACTATTAGACCATTGATCTGGTATTCATCGGTTGATATGTTTAACTCGGTCATTACTAATATCTCGTTTAACTACTTAAACTTAATTAAAATTAACTTGAACTTCAATAATATGATCAGGTTCATTCTATAGATAAATCCAAAATAGATGAAATAAATAAAACATTTTATTTGTTGGTGCAACATAATTTACTTGATATGTGTTATAATCTACCATTTGAATGTGTATTATAGTGTTCAATTTAATTAAGTAATATTAATAATGCGCCTAAGAAACCGATATAAACCAAAGTGTACAACATAACATTTTCAGTCCACTGTGTAAAATCATTCCATATTATTTCTGAAAGGGATGTATTTTATCCACAAGTAAAGTTTAGGCCACACGATCGTACCTGAAGTGAAATAAAATATAAACAGTTATTAATATTCACTTTATGCTGATTGATTGAAGACAGTAACCATGAAATTGTTAGTTGCTCCTTTCTAGTAAGGCATGTATGTACATATTTATTCACATATGACATGTCTTTTATTATATTTTGCAAGTATGATCAAATAACAAAGAATGTAACTAATTATTAGGATGAACTACCTGTTCTAATTCTCCTATACAATCTTCTTCATTCTCAGATAAACATATACGTACTCTCGTACTATGTTCGGTAAGTTCACAAACGTGATCACAATTTTTCCATTCTGACCAATATGACCAAATACCTATAGGTATATCACATTCCTCACCTGTATATCCTTCATCACAATCACAAACACTGTTCGTAAAATCCTTTAAAATAATAGCTGAGTTAATTTTATAAGTATCAATCTAAATGTAATGAAAAAAATACAATATATCAAACAATTTAATTTAACAACAGTCAATCAAAGTAAATATTTTCTCTCTAACATAAACGTTCAAGAAGTCTAATTTTTAATTAAACTTATAGTCAGCTTATAATAACTGGTGCCCAAAATAGGTAAACACTAGATAATTTTTTAATATGATGTATTCTCAATTCATCAGTTAGTCAATCAATGCATGTTACTCCACGTGGAGCACAAGCCGCTGACCAGCGTTCTCCAACCAAATCTATCCTAAGCCTTACTTTCCCCTTCTTACATATCTGCATCTTATTCCCGGCGCAATGAGCTCTTGGGTCTTCCACTTTTTTGGCCTTCAGGATTCCAAGTTAGTGCTTGTCTTGTGATACAGTTTGACGATTTCCTCAGTGTGTGTCCTGTCTACCTCCAGTGTCATTTTCTAATTTCTTCCTCGGCTGGAAGTTGATTTGTTCTCTGCCACAGGAAGTTGTTGCTGATGATTCTTACCTGAACCAATTAAGATATCAACCATTTTTATGGCGTATTCAAAATTGTAATTAAGCGCCCAGGACTGAATGACACAGTGAATATCATAAATCCTCATCTGAAGGATAAGATTTAATGATAATGTACTGTAGGGTAGTTTATCTAAAATGGAAATTTTGTAATCTATTAATTGGGGTGTTGGGGGTAGGGGGGGAAAATTAAGTGAAGGGTCTAAAAACTTTCAACAACCTACAGATTACTACTGAAATTATTTTTAAGTAGCTTGTTGCTCACAGGCAAAATGCATGAGTATAAGAGGAAACACGAAGTCATTAACGTAGATCATAGATATCTGGTTGAGTATCCCTACATCCGGAGAGTAGTATTATGACATCGATTTCAGTAGAATTTATAGCTAAGATTTGTGAAAAAATCGTTTCTTATACTACTTAATGGTAATTGCACCTTACCCGTGTCATATTATTTTGTAAGTAACGTAAGTAGTCATTTCCGTATATTCTTTGATTAGTTAGCAGAACTATGGTCACCAGATTTTGATGCACAAATAATGATGATTAACCAAAATGTGTCAAACGATAAGAAGCTAATTTTTAGTTATTCTCTATGATGTCGAATTTGACAAATTATTTTCAAACCTCAGCGCTAGATTTACAAACTTCAAGTCGATTCTACAGACTACCACAGCCATAAGAATGACTCCTTACACTATCTGGGTGTTATGTAGTGTATTTTGCAAGTTCAATAAATAGATGGACTAGCATTTAATATAAAATTATATTCATGATAAGTTAGTCGTAGATTATAAGCTACATAATTATAGCTCACTTAGAAGAAACTTTCGCTTTCTTCAGACATAAAATTGAATAATGTAATGTTGTTTCATTTTATAATAGACATTGAATTTCGAAATGTTTGTGAAAGCAAGATAACGCTTTTTGGGGGATATGTAGTGCATAGTGTTCCCTTATTTTAAATGAGACTGGATTTAAGTCTACAAATCAACAACATAAAAGAATATGTAACCGATTAAACAATTTATATAACCATACATTTTTGGATTCATGGAAAATTTTAATTTATAGTTTCGATATCTAGTGTTCACATGAGGTCACGGCTAAAAATGCATAATGGTTAGACGGCCTTCGATGAGAAAGTGGAAATAGGAAACTACAATGATTGTTATGGTTACTTTCATCTGCGTATAAATTACCCCTTATCACCAATTAGTGAACTTATGTCATTAGTGAACCAACAGGTCACCGTTTACTGATTATCATTTTCTGCAGGCGAAACTATAAACAAGGCTAATGAGGTACATAAAGATATTCTGCTTTGTGTGTAATTAAAAATCATATATTTCAATATCATTAAATTTATAGTTTTGGGCAAAATGAATAGAATGTTGAGTAATAACTATAGATATTACTAAATTATTCGTATAGTTGACATTAAAATAATTATATACGACAGAAGGAGACATGTGATTTTAAAAATGTTGCCAGTATTGATTATGATTTATTTCTTTACGATTATCATCTCTTTTTATGAAACCGGTTATTATATTTATTGATTATGGATTTGAATAAGAGATTTAAACTGCCTAATATTTTTGAATTCCATAAAAGTAAGCGATCCGTTTAGTTAACACTACTGGAGACTATGAATCTTATTCAGCTGTAAAACTGGAATCACTTCTTAATATGTATGAAGCTGATATTATCACAAATATATCATGTTGAAAACAAGTGTTTGTTGAGTATCATATATAACAAATGGCGGACTCAAAAAGGTAACAAACTTATCAGTCTTGGACTAATCAAAGGTAGGTATTATGAAAAGTTATTAGGAATTAGCGCTAATGGAGTACATTGCTTAGTAATAATGAGTATGTTAGAAGTCGATGAATTTATTCTATTGGATCTACTTGTTAATAGGTGAAGGAAGTATACATTTTACAGATAAACAAGAAAGTTCGTCTTGTATAAATTACAAATGTGTCAGATGCTTCGTACGTATAAAAAATTCAATGTGTTATTCGAAAATACAACAAATTAAAGTATTATTTAAACTGGAGTTATAATGCAAGCGAAATCTGGACAACGTTTAGTTCCTATTCGGGACTTGTTGGGTGAATGTAACGCCATCCACATGCTTAACGTTTACACTAATCTTTGATTGTCAGCCCTATTGAGGTAATCCGATTAGGATGCACATATAGCAACAGAATCTGATCAGCTTCACTTTGCAAAAAATCAAATCAGGATAAAAATTTATTTTAAATACATAATCAGTTACATTATTTAGATTTATATTCCTTAGTGCACCCAAAACATAAGGGGACTGTGTACTGTATACGTAATTCTGTTGGAATTTCCCTTGTTTAGGAATTTAATTAGATGAAAACCGTTGATCACCTGGAAGCACTGGACAGCTATTTCGTCGTAGTATGTGACTCCTCAGTATTGCGGATCCACGACCCCACCGGGGTTGGACCCAGGACCTTCTGGCTCGGCGTCGAACGATTTACCACTGGACCACTGAGTCGGATCCTAACGGTTGGTATTTCAATTCGTGATAATTGTAATTTCAATTAGATGAGTTTCGTTGACTCAGTAATCATTTAGTCTAAGTGATCATAGTTGAGAAAGTCTATTCTATATCATGGAGAGCCCTTCTTTAACTTTGTCAAGAAAAACAATAAAGTTTAACTTTCTAGTTATGGAATTATTCTAGTTTCAAGGGGAATTATTTTGTAGATTAGTAGTCTGTAGTTTATATTATGTTGTATGTATTTAGACGAAAACTTTAACTTGTAAACAAGGAACTGTGAGTGGAACGGAATTTTGACTAATAAAAGTCTACCGTTACAAGGCGACCAACGAATATAACGTACCTACTGAAAAAAACCACACACATTTATGGATTGGTTCCTAACAGAATTGTCTTTAAATTATCTCCTCAAATGATGTTAGTTAAAAATGATTGGATTCTTTATTTTGTTGGTTAGTGGCGTATGAGTTGCTCTAAGTCAATATCGTATTCACTTACTAAACATCATTTTCCTGTCAAAAATCTCAAACTGCGAAGAAAAAATTTTGTTTTATTTAGAAAGAAGCTGAAAAATTGTCCACTTTCGCATTGATCAGACGACGGAGATAATCAAAAACGGTTGGACGAAACTCCAGAACTAGATTTTTCACGCATCTTTGCTGGTAGTCAGTGTTTATCCGTAATCTTAAGCAATTTATTTGGTTACTGTCATTCTGTTTCAGGCTTATATTCTCATGAGCTATTCGTAATGAGACAGATATTCGTTAAGACTGTGATATTCATAACCGTGTAACTTTATAATAAATAACAACATATTTCCTGGGTACTTATTGTCGAAAAAATACCGACATAGTAACATAAGTTACAATGATGGAGGCATCATATGCACATATATTGATGCAGTTGCAGTAAAGACCAACAATCGAAATCTAAATCAAAGACCTCTTGATGACTGATTTCAATCACCACACATAGAAAAAAAGGAAGAAAAGATAGTCACAGTTTGAATGAATTTACTATAGTCAATTATTGACTTATAACCGTGGTTAGCGTCGATTTGCTTATCGTGTTGATCACTGTTAATGAACTTTAAAAAGTGGTGGTATTAAGGCTTTTATAACAATAGTATGGTAAATCTCACTTTTGACTTATACAGCGCTGCTGTGCAAAATTATGTGCATAAACATTTATCGTTCGTTTCAAACAATCATAATATCCTATGTTGAGTGATAAGGTCTTTGGTATATTCTGTACTGCATGCACCATCATATGTTAGCAAATCATTTATTAGATTACAGTTTATTGTTGAATGGTACAAACCCACTATCCATAGACTGATGGTATCTTATGGACTGCCATCTACTGGATTTGATTTTCAATATGTGCTGAATACCAGCATTAATGGTGGTTACAAAGATCCCACATATAACCAGTTTTACAGGGTAGAATGTTACCCCCCACCCAAAACAGCACGCCTTAGTCGTGAATAAATAAATATAGAACCGTCATATACTGTTAATTTACGTACAGAAGGACCGAATGCATCAAAGAGATAAGGCAAAGCAAAATAAAAATATATTCATAAGAGTCAGGTAGAATGTTTAAGGGCTCGAAAAGAAGAATTGCTTTGTTACTGTTACTGTAATTAACTTCGTGATCCGCAGGTTAGGGAATTCCTCCTGGCAAATCAATCTACCATAAGTTTATATTAGTACATTGCACCAATAGTCAGTAACCTGAGGTTTATTTCGCTGTCTATTGACTCAATTTGAAGGCGGTTCCTTATCTATTTTGAAAATAACCAATATCTTATACACAATTAAAGTGTGGCAACACTTCTACTTATACTAATCAGTGAACTGTTTAGAAAGGAGTAAAGTAATTTGCAAACACTTAGACAAGCATATATCGTCCTAAACAGGCTACTCGGTTGGGAGTTGGGACTGTAGTATAAGAGAGTTGGGTACAGTGTTCAAATTGATAGTAATGATTCGTACACTCATTCAGGCTTCATCTTCTTCAGATCCTAACTCAAAAACTTATTTCTCCATTTTATCTTGCAAATTCACTTTCTTACAGATGTACTTATTGTTTTACTACAATGATATTGCTACACTGTTACTTATCCGGGGGTAATTATCAGATCATTTCATTTTCCTGTATTACATGGTACGACAACTTGATAAATGCATAACATTTATGCCAAAAAAAAGTTTAGTTGTGATCGAAACTAGCTGGTAATGGATGAGGGCGCGATATTTCTCATGGAATGAAGTGGGTGTAACTGAATGTGAGTCCTAAATAAACTCTTAAGGAACTGTGGCTGTTTGTGTAATAAATATAGTAAACAAATAATTCATAATCCAAAATTCAATAAATAATACTGAACTAACAAAGATGTAAATGAAGGTTGCGATAAGTAAATTTTGAGGAAATAATTCATTAACAACAATTGTTTTATGAGCATCAGTACCTTAATATTAACGTCAAAGGTGGATTTATCACCAAATGAATTCTAAAGAAAAGGGTCTTCCACGCGATTAAAAGAAGTTTCTTTGCAGCTTATCTGAAATTGGTGTTTTCTAGTCAACCGCTACTGTCACTACTGCAAAAATAAACTGTAGCATTTTACTGTACAATTCCATAATTCACTTGTCATGTGTGGCAGGTATATCGTTGTTCATTGCATATTTTATCCAGAGAGTTCAAGAACACTTTTCCGAGAGCTGAAAAAGGTAACGTGGTTACATTAGAAGCGCTACTGAGTACTAGTCAATACCACACACCCCAACCACCAGATATGTAAAGATGAATTTTTCATCAATAATGTATAGAGTGGATATAACCCTTCTGCGGGCATTATGGTATCCGATTCTTAGGCACTGTTTGAAGCCATCCCATCCACAGAGAACCGCACTATGTGTACAATTAAACTTGTTCATCTACTTATTTTACTATGGATCAGTTTGGTAAATACCCATATAATGTTATCATATAATTTTATTCATATGCTCTTCACACTTACCATTTATTTCACAAATTTCCACTGTCATTCTCTCTCTCCCAACATAAGTTTATCGAAATTGATTTTACCTTGTTTTTATATCTATTCTGGATTTAGTTTATTTTTCATAATTTGTCTTATCACACACCCAATGATTACAAATTTACTTTGTAGTTCGACATGATTCTCCAACTCCAGTTAATCTTTACTGAGTAATAGTAACTTGGCGTACACTTTATTGTTACTATATTTATACAATTTGCGTTATTTTGTTGCAATCCGGTTTATATACACGAATGTCATTTTGAAAATGAAATAGCACGGAAAAAAACCATATTTATCGTTTGTTTAAGTTTAATGATACATGTAAATAATCATAGTCATTAATCCTGAAAATTAATACTGTATTTACATGGTTCATAGCAAATTATAACAACTACATTACAGGATCCATGTCTCAGTCGATAATATCCTCCGAGCATCTAACGAGTTTTATCGGTGTAATTTATTTTTTGTGATTTTGCATATGGTAGCATGATTATAAACACGAAACTAAGATAAACTTGCATCCTTCCGGAGCGTCTCATTTCTGTACTTGTTGGATTTACATGGGGTTCATATTAATTTCATAAATTATTCTGGCCACTTATCTGATATGTTTGTGGAGTCTATGAGCCATATAATACACAGTGATTTAATAGACCAGTTTGGAATTAATTATCACAGAACAGGTAGGTGAAAATCCCAGCGACACAAGCAATCTTGTATATACAGACCCTCCTAACACCTCGACTATGTGAGCTAACAAACCACATTAGTTAAGTGCTTTTTTTTTTATGCATTACCTCTGCTCTAACTTATAGATGCGAAAGTCATTGCAGGGGACTTTAACAGCTTCCCTAGGATAGACTGGAATGTTGGCAAGGGACTGTCATACTGTGAAGAAACCTTCTGCACATTAACATGCACTGCTGGACACAGTTGTTACACACCATACGGACACCTACACTCTTGACCTAGTTTTCTGTCGATGATGTCACTCCTCCTGTCACTTCAAGTTAGCAAAGAGCTCGATAAGCATGACCAAAATGGCTTATATGACGCCTCTTCCTTTTGATTCTAGTCACTATAATATACATAAATTACAAAAAAAACTAGGACAATATCGAAATTATAAAAAGTGGACTGGATTATCTTCTGCACAACCTTCTAAGTTGCTTGACTGGAGGACAATTGTTTCTGTCTAGTAGTCTTACAGATGCACTGAGAATATTTTTTACCAAAGTAATAACTCATATATAGATACGACAGCCATATCAAATAAGCAATATAATTAAATCAATGATTGTATATACCACTCATTACCGTAAGCCGCTAAGACGTTTACAGAAGAGTTATCATAAGTCAAAGGACTCTCAGCAGTTCATGGAAAGTACCTGATCTTCAATCAACTAAAAGAAGTCCACAGGTTAAGGCGATTAACGAATTAATTATCAGCATGCACAGTAGCTCCAAGGTACAAAACTTGGTACGGCTGTTCAATAAACG
>JALJAT010000045.1:0-28445 GCA_034768735.1 Schistosoma mekongi
TCTATGTCGGCTAAACGCCACCGTGGTCACTATAGAATACTGTAGTCCAGGCAGCACATGTGCAACGGGCAGGTATTTCTATGTAATTAGGATAAGTTGTATTTTCCCGTTGATTTGTAATGAATGAACGGTCAGTCATGTGCCCATATGTGCATCGTGACGATTGCCTCGATATAGCATTATTTCTCAAGTCATATGTAGTTAGATGGGGAACGACCAGCGAAATCCAGACGGGGTTTTTCCATATTTTGATCTTATCGGAAAGATGTACCTGCTTGCAATGTTGAGGTTTCACAAAATTGCCATGTTCTTTCCGTAATTTATTTGTCATATTGACCTCTCCGAGCTGCCATCAACGTGGCGTTTCGAATGAGACGCATCAACTTGTGGCAATGAGAGTGCATAGTGTGACGATCATGCTTAGGCATGCATAGGATGCGACGCCTTTAATACTTGCAACAATTTGGCTAAAACTACCAATCTCTACAAACCACCTCAATTCAATCGGCTTATTTATCAAACAAGAGACGCCCACTCATCATTACAATAAGTTGTCTCGATGTTACTCTCATCCTGAAAGCCGTTGGTTCTGAGCCTCAAATGTGAACTCGTAATAAAAGTAGACCGATTAGTTAACTCATATGTCTTCATGGAGCCATATGATTGGTTGATGGTAGTGGGAAATTCATGTGTCTCAGTGTACGTAGCTAAATCACAGCATGCATATATATGTGTGCACATATCACTACTCACCTCCATATATATATATATATATAATTAGGCTATGTATAATATTTCTTCGTCTTAATTTATTTTTGCTTCTTTTCATCTCTTCTAGCGGGTAGTTTCGAAAGGTTTTATCCTTTTCTTCCCCATCATTCTTTTTCGTACTCTTATTCTACCAATATTTTTCGTCAGTATTTCTTCGTACCTTGCATATTATTGTCAATTATATTGTCCTTATTTCCTACATTTATCCTCTATATTTTAGTGACCTCGGATATCAACAATTCTCAGTTACATACATCATTTTAGTATACTGTATTATTATTATTATTATTATTATTATTATTATTATTCTGTACAAAGTTACTGTGTTATTTTTTTAAATATGTATTTAAATGGTGAAGTAAGAATCATCTTACTAATTTTTAGATTGTTTGATTTTTAAGACATTTGAAATAATTAAGTTTAATCAAATCTATTGCTTATTTTATCTTAAACAATTAATTGTTCGTTGTTCTTTTTATCAGTAGATCAATCAAGCATATCCATTAATATTCTAGAACGTGTTACATGAACGCTGGCAAATATACACGCATAAGGTAAATGCTTAAGAAACTTTATTTCACCTTGTGTTGATTCAAATGACTGATTGTGATTTACGGTCCTAGAAAGCTTTCCTATTCGAAAGGTACGAAATGTATACTTAGTCGTTTTTAAATACGATACAACAATAAGCATAGTTTCAGCAATTTATCACCAGAATTCAATAACTACGATGATTACACAGCCAACGTTAACTTGCTTTGGAGTAGGTTCTCAGTAAACGTAATGACATATGAACCGAATCCCTTCATGATTATTATTATTCACCCCATTAGGAAAAGTGGTAATATTTTTCATTAACGAATAGTTTATGTACCCTCCTAAAACCAGTGATTTGAATCCAATTATTGTTAATTACTCATTGGACAAATTGATGTAGGGTGTAGGCTGGGAAAATCGACAAGATGGGGGAGTTGGATAGTTTGCTAAATAATGTATTCATACAAATATTCATTGTCCTAAAATCAGTGAATTTAATTCAAATACCATTAGTTCCTGATTGGACAAATCAAGACAGTGGGTAGACTAGAGAAATTAGGGTGGATGATAAAAATTGTTGTGTAGTAAAAGACCATAATTTTACATGGGTGGGTTGACAAGTATGAAATTGCATTCTACGTAGAATGATATTGACTAAGTAAAACTGTGAAATGGGAGGTGGTGGTGGGGAATGGTGAGTAATAATTATAGGTTAGACCTAAAACAACTAAAATGACATAGACGATAGCTATGCGGGTCAATAGGCCAGACTGTGAATACAGAAGAAGTACGTTCAAACCCTTCTCCTGCCATGGCCGACGTAAGATCCATGAAACCGATCTCCACCTAAATCATATGACGATTTAATTTGATTAATGCTATTTCTCTTCCTCTCTTTATGTGCATTTCTATAATTCAAGTCTACCCTATCCAAATACCACTCTTGTTCACAAATACTATAATAATAATATACTAATATAATATAATCATATTAATAATATATACAATACTACTGCTACTACTACTAATAATAATGACCTAAATAATAATAATAATAATAATAATAATAATAATATATAATATTTTATTATATTTTTACTGTTATGATAATAATAATTATTACTATTGTTAATGTTATTATTATTATTATTATTATTATTGCAATTAATAATCAAGGTACACAGAATGAATTGAATATCACTCAATCTCATCATACTTTTATTGACTTTACAACATTTTATGACCGAATAAATGAACTGAATACAGTGCTTTCTCTATTATTGTTATTGTTACTATTCGACGAATCTTGACTATCACTCACTACATTTTGCAATCTCTTACCTATTCGATTACATTCTAAATGGGATTCAACCTTTGTCTACAAACACTTGATCTAATTGTATTTTGCTACCACCCCATCCCCTATGTCACCCATATACAGAGATACCTGTATATATTTGATTAATAATGTTTTTTATTTCAATTGTCATTTTCGTTTCACAAGTTACATGATGCTGATTATTTCAGCATTATCAATTGTATTTTATAAATGTATACTTTGTCGTTTTTAAATACGATGCAACAATAAGCATAATTTCAGCAATTTATCACCAGAATTAAATAACTACGATGATTACACAGCCAACGTCAACTTGCTTTGGAGTAGGTTCTCAGTAGACGTAATAACGTGTGAACCGAATCCCTTCATGATTATTATTATTATCCACCCCATTAGGAAAAGTGGTAATATTTTTCATTAACGAATAGTTTATGTATCCTCCTAAAGCCAGTGATTTGAATCCAATTATTGTTAATTACTCATTGGACAAATTGATATAGGGCGTAGGCTGGGAAAATTGACAAGATGGGGGAGTGGGATAGTTTGCTAAATAATGTATTCATACAAATATTCATTGTCCTAAAATCAGTGAATTTAATTCAAATACTATTAGTTCCTGATTGCACAAATCAAGACAGTGGGTAGACTAGAGAAATTAGGGTGGCTGATAAAAATTGTTGTGTAGTAAAAGACCATAATTTTACATGGGTTGACAAGTATGAAATTGCATTCTACGTAGAATGATATTGACTAAGTAAAACTGTGAAATGGGAGGTGGTGGTGGGGAATGGTGAGTAATAATTATAGGTTAGACTAAAACAACCTAAAATGACATAGACGATAGCTATGCGGGTCAATAGGCCAGAACTGTGAATACAGAAGAAGTACGTTCAACCCCTTCTCCTGCCATGGCCGACGTAAGATCCATGAAACCGATCTCCACCTAAATCATATGACGATTTAATTTGATTAATGCATATTTCTCTTCCTCTCTTTATGTGCATTTCTATAATTCAAGTCTACCCTATCCAAATACCACTCTTGTTCACAAATACATATAATAATAATAATAATAATAATAATAATCATATTAATAATAATAATAACAATACTACTGCTACTACTACTAATAATAATGACACTAATAATTATAATAATAATAATAATATTTATTATTATTTTTACTGTTATGATAATAATAATTGTTATTACTATTGTTAATGTTATTATTATTATTATTATTATTATTATTATTATTATTATTGCAATTAATAATCAAGGTACACAGAATGAATTGAATATCACTCAATCTCATCATACTTTTATTGACTTTACAACATTTTATGACCGAATAAATGAACTGAATACAATGCTTTCTCTATTATTGTTATTGTTACTATTCGACGAATCTTGACTATCACTCACTACATTTTGCAATCTCTTACCTATTCGATTACATTCTAAATGGGATTCAACCTTTGTCTACAAACACTTGATCTAATTGTATTTTGCTACCACCCCATCCCCTATGTCACCCATATACAGAGATACCTGTATATATTTGAGTAATAATGTTTTTTTTTATTTCAATTGTCATTTTCGTTTCACAAGTTACATGATGCTGATTATTTCAGCATTATCAATTGTATTTTATAAATGTATACTTTGTCGTTTTTAAATACGATGCAACAATAAGCATAATTTCAGCAATTTATCACCAGAATTAAATAACTACGATGATTACACAGCCAACGTCAACTTGCTTTGGAGTAGGTTCTCAGTAGACGTAATAACGTGTGAACCGAATCCCTTCATGATTATTATTATTATCATTCACCCCATTAGGAAAAGTGGTAATATTTTTCATTAACGAATAGTTTATGTATCCTCCTAAAGCCAGTGATTTGAATCCAATTATTGTTAATTACTCATTGGACAAATTGATATAGGGCGTAGGCTGGGAAAATTGACAAGATGGGGGAGTGGGATAGTTTGCTAAATAATGTATTCATACAAATATTCATTGTCCTAAAATCAGTGAATTTAATTCAAATACTATTAGTTCCTGATTGCACAAATCAAGACAGTGGGTAGACTAGAGAAATTAGGGTGGCTGATAAAAATTGTTGTGTAGTAAAAGACCATAATTTTACATGGGTTGACAAGTATGAAATTGCATTCTACGTAGAATGATATTGACTAAGTAAAACTGTGAAATGGGAGGTGGTGGTGGGGAATGGTGAGTAATAATTATAGGTTAGACTAAAACAACCTAAAATGACATAGACGATAGCTATGCGGGTCAATAGGCCAGAACTGTGAATACAGAAGAAGTACGTTCAACCCCTTCTCCTGCCATGGCCGACGTAAGATCCATGAAACCGATCTCCACCTAAATCATATGACGATTTAATTTGATTAATGCATATTTCTCTTCCTCTCTTTATGTGCATTTCTATAATTCAAGTCTACCCTATCCAAATACCACTCTTGTTCACAAATACATATAATAATAATATTTATTATTATTTTTACTGTTATGATAATAATAATTGTTATTACTATTGTTAATGTTATTATTATTATTTTTACTGTTATGATAATAATAATTGTTATTACTATTGTTAATGTTATTATTATTATTATTATATTATTATTATTTTTACTGTTATGATAATAATAATTGTTATTACTATTGTTAATGTTATTATTATTATTTTTACTGTTATGATAATAATAATTGTTATTACTATTGTTAATGTTATTATTATTATTATATTATTATTATTTTTACTGTTATGATAATAATAATTGTTATTACTATTGTTAATGTTATTATTATTATTATTATATTATTATTATTTTTACTGTTATGATAATAATAATTGTTATTACTATTGTTAATGTTATTATTATTATTATTATATTATTATTATTCACCCCATTAGGAAAAGTGGTAATATTTTTCATTAACGAATAGTTTATGTATCCTCCTAAAGCCAGTGATTTGAATCCAATTATTGTTAATTACTCATTGGACAAATTGATATAGGGCGTAGGCTGGGAAAATTGACAAGATGGGGGAGTGGGATAGTTTGCTAAATAATGTATTCATACAAATATTCATTGTCCTAAAATCAGTGAATTTAATTCAAATACTATTAGTTCCTGATTGCACAAATCAAGACAGTGGGTAGACTAGAGAAATTAGGGTGGCTGATAAAAATTGTTGTGTAGTAAAAGACCATAATTTTACATGGGTTGACAAGTATGAAATTGCATTCTACGTAGAATGATATTGACTAAGTAAAACTGTGAAATGGGAGGTGGTGGTGGGGAATGGTGAGTAATAATTATAGGTTAGACTAAAACAACCTAAAATGACATAGACGATAGCTATGCGGGTCAATAGGCCAGAACTGTGAATACAGAAGAAGTACGTTCAACCCCTTCTCCTGCCATGGCCGACGTAAGATCCATGAAACCGATCTCCACCTAAATCATATGACGATTTAATTTGATTAATGCATATTTCTCTTCCTCTCTTTATGTGCATTTCTATAATTCAAGTCTACCCTATCCAAATACCACTCTTGTTCACAAATACATATAATAATAATAATAATAATAATATTATTATATTATTATTATTATTATATTATTATTATTATATTATTATTATTATTATATTATTATTATTATATTATTATTATTATTATTATTATTATATTATTATTATTATTATTATTATTATTATTATATTATTATTATTATTATATTATTATTATTATTATTATATTATTATTATTATTATTATTATATTATTATTATTATTATTATTATTATTATATTATTATTATTATTATATTATTATTATTATTATTATATTATTATTATTATTATTATTATATTATTATTATTATTATTATTATATTATTATTATTATATTATTATTATTATATTATTATTATTATTATTATTATTATTATTATTATTATATTATTATTATTATATTATTATTATTATTATTATTATATTATTATTATTATTATTATTATATTATTATTATTATTATTATTATTATATTATTATTATTATATTATTATTATTATTATTATATTATTATTATTATTATATTATTATTATTATTATATTATTATTATTATTATATTATTATTATTATTATTATTATTATTATATTATTATTATTATATTATTATTATTATTATATTATTATTATTATTATTATTATTATTATATTATTATTATTATATTATTATTATTATTATTATATTATTATTATTATATTATTATTATTATTATTATTATTATTATTATTATTATTATTATTATTATATTATTATTATTATTATATTATTATTATTATTATTATTATTATTATTATATTATTATTATTATATTATTATTATTATTATTATATTATTATTATTATATTATTATTATTATTATATTATTATTATTATTATATTATTATTATTATTATTATTATTATTATATTATTATTATTATATTATTATTATTATTATATTATTATTATTATTATTATTATTATATTATTATTATTATATTATTATTATTATATTATTATTATTATATTATTATTATTATTATTATTATTATTATATTATTATTATTATTATTATTATTATATTATTATTATTATTATTATATTATTATTATTATATTATTATTATTATTATTATTATTATTATATTATTATTATTATTATTATTATATTATTATTATTATATTATTATTATTATTATATTATTATTATTATATTATTATTATTATTATATTATTATTATTATTATTATTATTATATTATTATTATTATATTATTATTATTATTATTATTATTATTATTATTATTATATTATTATTATTATTATTATATTATTATTATTATTATTATTATTATTATTATTATATTATTATTATTATATTATTATTATTATATTATTATTATTATATTATTATTATTATTATATTATTATTATTATTATATTATTATTATTATATTATTATTATTATTATTATATTATTATTATTATTATTATTATATTATTATTATTATTATTATATTATTATTATTATTATTATTATTATATTATTATTATTATATTATTATTATTATTATATTATTATTATTATTATTATTATTATTATTATTATTATTATATTATTATTATTATATTATTATTATTATATTATTATTATTATTATATTATTATTATTATTATATTATTATTATTATATTATTATTATTATTATTATTTTTACTGTTATGATAATATAAGTAGTAATACTATAGAAATATGTTCATGTCAGTAACGATGAAACTAGTATTTGGATAACATGAACTTCTGTTATCGGACTACATACAGAGAAATCTTTATGTACATTACTACAATTAAGTCATCGTATAATTAAGGTGGAAATTAGCTTAATGGATCTTGGGTCGGCTGTGGCAAGAACAAAATGGTGAACGTATTTCTTCTGTACATAAATTCTGGTCTTTTAACCCGTATAACAATTGCCTCTGTCTATTTAATGAGTTCGAGCCTAAATGGTCTTGGCAGATAATCATTTACACGATAGATTGTTGCAAATGATTGATTCATACTCGCCGTACGACCTATTCGAATTAAGTGCATTAATATTGATCTGTCTATGCTATTGACGACACGATTGGTTAGTCATGCTGGAAGGTGGTCACGAGAACAGAGAAGTGAATTACTTCAGCATCTGCCAGTATAACTTGTTCCACAGGAGGAGATGACTTGGATAGCATCATCATCATCATCATCATCATCATCATCATCATCATCATCATCATCATCATCATCATCATCATCATCATCATCATCATCATCATCATCATCATCATCATCATCATCATCATCATCATCATCATCATCATCATCATCATCATCATCATCATCATCATCATCATCATCATCATCATCATCATCATCATCATCATCATCATCATCATCATCATCATCATCATCATCATCATCATCATCATCATCATCATCATCATCATCATCATCATCATCATCATCATCATCATCATCATCATCATCATCATCATCATCATCATCATCATCATCATCATCATCATCATCATCATCATCATCATCATCATCATCATCATCATCATCATCATCATCATCATCATCATCATCATCATCATCATCATCATCATCATCATCATCATCATCATCATCATCATCATCATCATCATCATCATCATCATCATCATCATCATCATCATCATCATCATCATCATCATCATCATCATCATCATCATCATCATCATCATCATCATCATCATCATCATCATCATCATCATCATCATCATCATCATCATCATCATCATCATCATCATCATCATCATCATCATCATCATCATCATCATCATCATCATCATCATCATCATCATCATCATCATCATCATCATCATCATCATCATCATCATCATCATCATCATCATCATCATCATCATCATCATCATCATCATCATCATCATCATCATCATCATCATCATCATCATCATCATCATCATCATCATCATCATCATCATCATCATCATCATCATCATCATCATCATCATCATCATCATCATCATCATCATCATCATCATCATCATCATCATCATCATCATCATCATCATCATCATCATCATCATCATCATCATCATCATCATCATCATCATCATCATCATCATCATCATCATCATCATCATCATCATCATCATCATCATCATCATCATCATCATCATCATCATCATCATCATCATCATCATCATCATCATCATCATCATCATCATCATCATCATCATCATCATCATCATCATCATCATCATCATCATCATCATCATCATCATCATCATCATCATCATCATCATCATCATCATCATCATCATCATCATCATCATCATCATCATCATCATCATCATCATCATCATCATCATCATCATCATCATCATCATCATCATCATCATCATCATCATCATCATCATCATCATCATCATCATCATCATCATCATCATCATCATCATCATCATCATCATCATCATCATCATCATCATCATCATCATCATCATCATCATCATCATCATCATCATCATCATCATCATCATCATCATCATCATCATCATCATCATCATCATCATCATCATCATCATCATCATCATCATCATCATCATCATCATCATCATCATCATCATCATCATCATCATCATCATCATCATCATCATCATCATCATCATCATGATAATTGGAAACCATATTTAGTTCACATGGAAACAGTATATTGTAATCGAAGACATTACTAATATATTATATACTTGTTAACTTTATAAATTTTCTTGGTGCTTGAAGTGCATTAATAAATAAGACAATTTCAAATCAATGCAAATGTTGGGATGATTTGTGTGAATAATACTCTTTTCTAGTTGCATATTGTTTATGTACACTGTAGTGCATCTACATTCAAACTACCATGCAATAACCTATTCCTATTACTAAAACACTGCATGAATGTCAGGAAATAGACATCTTATAAATATATCGTAAACAATGAATAGAAGTGAAGCGACCAATAAAACTCACCAGGTTGCTGCTTTATCCACTCACGTTGTCTTTTTGAGTATATTTGACCACATGGTGAACGTAGTATAAATCTAAAATTGTTCAAATAATGCATATTAGTTTGTACAGAAGTGGGTCATAAGAAAGAAATGTAAGACTGGAGCAAATTTATAGCACAAATCCACCTTGAGTTTCTGGTAAAGTTTAATAATATCTAAAGTCACTAAAATGATGAGGCTATTAAAGTTAACGAGGCATTGGTGAAACGATGTAAATATACAGAATTATTGTGGGAAGATTTACAGACAAATCTACTTACTTCATGTATGAAAATGTCTGGCAAATGTGTGATGAGTTAGGCTTTGCACTAACTTTACCGGAATTCGATACTTTAACAAGCAAAGTTTATATAGTGGTTTAGATACTATTGACATTGATCAACTAACTATTTAAATTTGAATATTAATCGATGTTGAAATCATCTAGTCTATGGGATGAATCATCAACACTCATGTTAATAATAAGTTAATAAGAATTAATCAATAGACATGAACTCAAATTTAGACTTTCAATAGAATGCGGTGGTGGGTGGTCAAATACTCATTTACTGTTTTAGTATCACACGCTATCTATCAGTTTATGTATTTTTGGTTTGTTTATTAAATGCCTTGCGAAGCACAAAGTTTGTAGAATTGATAATTTGTTTTGAATGTTAATTTGCATATATTTTGTTTAAGATATAGTCATTGATCTTGATAATATTTGAATTTGAGTATTAATCGATGTTGAAATCATCTAGTCTATGGGATGAATCATCAACACTCATGTTAATAATAAGTTAATGAGAATTAATCAATAGACATGAACTCAAATTTAGACTTTCAATAGAATGTGGTGGTGGGTGGTCAAATACTCATTTACTGTTTTAGTATCACACGCTATCTATCAGTTTATGTATTTTTGTGAATGTGTGATTTTTGTATTTTGATCGTTTTTAATATTTTATAATGGATAGTGGATCATCGATCTTGCCAATATTTGAATTTGATTACTAATCTATTTGAAATCATCTAGTCTAGGGATGAATCATCAACACTACTGTAATAATAGTTTGACGAGATCAATCAATAGACATGAACTCAAATTTAGACTTTCAATAGAATGCGGTGGTGGGTGGTCAAATACTCATTTACTGTTTTAGTATCACACGCTATCTATCAGTTTATGTATTTTTGGTTTGTTTATTAAATGCCTTGCGAAGCACAAAGTTTGTAGAATTGATAATTTGTTTTGAATGTTAATTTGCATATGTTTTGTTTAAGATATAGTCATTGATCTTGATAATATTTGAATTTGAGTATTAATCGATGTTGAAATCATCTAGTCTACGGGGAGGAATCATCAACACTCATGTTAATAATAAGTTAATAAGAATTAATCAATAGACATGCCCTCAAATTTCGATTATCCAAGTAAGGCAGGGTGAGATAAGTACTCATTGTCGTAAGGCCTCATGCCGTCTTACACTTTCTGTGTTTGTTGATCTACTTGTCTGCCTATTTGCCTTTGTGAAAATTTAGATGTTTTCGTGTGTATGTGTGTTGTAGTGAAGAAGTGGTTGTTAGTGTGTGAATGCATCGATGCAGCGACGCTTGCCATCTACCGGTTTTATTGCTTGCCTTACTGATTATAGAAAGCATTCCTGCCTTCCTAAATACCTTCAAATTAGTGTTCAAAATGTTTCTACATCCTCTGTAGAATTACTTATTTTGTTGTTGCATTCCTTTGTTTAGCATCTGTGCATTTTCTCCTACTTTATTGATTTGATTGATTATAAGCTATCAAGGTCTTTAAGAGATTTTTGAATAGTCGCTTCCTCTCAGCCTGATGTACATTACACGATAATCATCTAATTGTATTCTCCTATTATCCATCTTTCACAAATATTACGATGACGTTACACCGAATTAATATTCCTATCAGCGTTGAGTTGCAAGGCTGCACAATTCAGAAAATAGATTGCAGCTGTCGATTGTTACTTTGAATTTAACTGGCTTTAAGTAAGAGGCTGTTACTTTGGTCTTTACATGATAGTTGTATTTGTGTATAACGATAATTCTGTAGAGTTTCACCAAAATGAAGTTTTCTAATTATAATCTCTTTACGTAGGTGAGAAGGAACTAGTTGTTTTATTTAAAAAATTATGATGAAAGGAAACTTACTGCACAATATATGCAGGGTAAAAATGATGATTTCGACAAATGGCAAAAATATACTAGATAAAATCAACACCAAGAAAATGTATAAAATTCGATTAAAGACCAGTAAGAAAGGATGAATTTCGACTTGGGAAATTGTAGAATAAAAAACGTAATTCGTCACACGATCTATGGAAGTGATTCTTTACCAGAATCACATCTCAGTGATGCCAATCAACAAGCGACTTGATTGCATCTCATCGACTTGTGTTAAATCAGAATGTAAAGCGTGGGAATTGTATTAGGCATGCAAATGCTGTGTAGCTGTCAATGTTTGCGAGTCATACATTGATGCCGGCGTTGTACATCTGATGGTTATTGATTTTCGTCTGCCTTAGATTAGGAGACATTTTGAATGCACAGTTTGCGTAGTGATTTCTGCAACGGTCTTTAAATTGTGACTAGTGAAATTACCTGTTTGATTATTTTGAGGACGCGTGATGAGATTTAACTTAAATTCGCCTGCTGATCAGTTAATTATCTCATCGTCTTATCGATTCGTCCATTAATCAATTTGCGTAATAATACTTATCAATAGATTAGTGTAATTCAAGAGAACAAGTCAATGATTTCGTGTCTCGATGTATCTTGTTGTCTTTAGCCTTTTTTGTTTTTGCTTCCGCTTTTTTGTGCTGTCTGTCTCTGTTGGGGATTCGATATCCCCAAAAATGTGAAGTGCACCCGATATATGACCAAGTTACCTTTGCTGTATTACCAGGGCAACTTCTAACTATTGAACCCACTCTTACGAATGAGAATAAATCAGAAGTCAATAAAGGATGGAAAGGAAGTTATATTTGATCGTGAATAGAGCTGCAATGGAATAGCAACTTCTAGGCTGGCAAACTAGAGAGAGCTGCTTTTCACGATGCGGCGTGACGTGATCTGGTGGTGATGCGTGACCGAGCGTCTTCAACTAGTAGTGTCCGCTAAAACAAACATGGTCAGTATCAATGTCGAAACCTATGTAACTATTTATTTCGGGGATTATTTACCGCTACAACTGCATTGGTTGATTTAATCAACTGAAGGAAGTTGTATTATTATTTTGTAAGCTTGATCTGTAGATTTTCATCTCATTAATTGAAATTTAATGTCAGTTATACCCCAAATCACAGTTTGATAGAATTTAATTGTATTAATAAAATGTTGGTAATTTCACTTGGTGAATAATTACTGTAAATTAATTGATATAATAATAGATGCATTTATGTAAACGTTGTTCACCATTTTTGTCTCAGTTTTTGCTCCATAAGACAATGTTCTTACAAGTCTAGTATTTTTGGAATTGCTTTGGGTTGAGAAGGAACAAGTTGTAGTATCCGACTAAAGTTTAAGTATAAGAGATAGCATTTGCATTGACCGTATCGAGAATCAAAGGGATCAGATATATAATCCATCTACCCTAGAGATCGTATCGCGAACCGTATTAAGCCAATAAAAACCAGCGCGTTTGTCACATCCGACCGGAAACATAAAAGTCTGACTGTTCGTCCTGAAGTTTATCTGTTTGTTTGAAAACCAAATAATCTGTCTTTATAGCCAAAGTCTTTATGTATGGTCGAAATATTGATTTTGGTGAAATTATCTTTTGATTCATATGATAAGCGTTTGACATCGGCAGTGATGAAAAAACCGAATGTACGATCTGTGAGAACCAGCCATTAGTTTAACATACCTAATTTTGTATGTTTCTGCTGTCTACTTGTTGGTCAAATGCAGCATTGACTTGTCGATCGCACAGAGTTCCAAGCAGAAAACCAACATATGCACCAGTATTGATGAGCTGCGAACATTCGTTATTCTATCACGGATGAAAAGCACTCATCTATTTCTGCTAGTTACGGGGGCTGATAACACGTGGCAGTGGGATAGCTCACAGACAATCTTACAGTAGTATTGGTATAAGAAAAAAAACAGAGCTACCTAAAATTGTAAAAATTCTACCATTTCCTCTATGATATTAACACTAATTAAGGCGTTTATAATGCCATGTTCAGGATAAAAATGAAGCTCATTAAATTACATTTTGAATAAGCGTTATTACTGAAGGACAAGAAAACGAATATGTCGTTAAATTGTGTAAAATTGATTGATTTCTAGACACCAAACTAACAGGTAATTTCACTAGTCACAATTTAAAGACCGTTGCAGAAATCACTACGCAAACTGTGCATTCAAAATGTCTCCTAATCTAAGGCAGACGAAAATCAATAACCATCCGATGTACAACGCCGGCATCAATGTATGACTCGCAAACATGACAGCTCACACAGCATTTGCATGCCTAATACAAATTCCCACGCTTACATTCTGATTTTAACACAAGTCGAGAGATGCAATCCAAGTCGCTTGTTGATTGGCATCACTGAGATGTGATTCTGGTAAAGAATCACTTCCATAGATCGTGTGACGAATTACGTTTTTATTCTACAATTTCCCAAGTCGAAATTTGTCCTTTCTTTTTTTTTTTTTAAAAAAAAAAAATAAAAGTCTGACTGTTCGTCCTGAAGTTTATCTGTTTGTTTGAAAACCAAATAATCTGTCTTTATAGTCAAAGTCTTTATGTATGGTCGAAATATTGATTTTGGTGAAATTATCTTTTGATTCATATGATAAGCGTTTGACATCGGTAGTGATGAAAAAACCGAATGTACGATCTGTGAGAACCAGCCATTAGTTTAACATAGCTAATTTTATATGTTTCTGTTGTCTACTTGTTGGTTAAATGCAGCATTGACTTGTCGATCGCACAGAGTTCCAGGCAGAAAACCAACTTATGCACCAGTATTGATGAGCTGCGAACATTCGTTATTCTATCACGGATGAAAAGCACTCATCTATTTTCTGAATTGTGCAGCCTTGCAACTCAACGCTGATAGGAATATTAATTCGGTGTAACGTCATCGTAATATTTGTGAAAGATGGATAATAGGAGAATACAATTAGATGATTATCGTGTAATGTACATCAGGCTGAGAAGTAGCGACTATTCAATAATTTTTTAAATAAAACAACTAGTTCCTTCTCACCTACGTAAAGAGATTATAATTAGGAAACTTTATTTTGGTGAAACTCTACAGAATCATCGTTATACACAAATACAACTATCATGTAAAGACCATTGCAGAAATCACTACGCAAACTGTGCATTCAAAATGTCTCCTAATCTAAGGCAGACGAAAATCAATAACCATCAGATGTACAACGCCGGCATCAATGTATGACTCGCAAACATTGACAGCTACACAGCATTTGCATGCCTAATACAATTCCCACGCTTCACATTCTGATTTAACACAAGTCGATGAGATGCAATCAAGTCGCTTGTTGATTGGCATCACTGAGATGTGATTCTGGTAAAGAATCACTTCCATAGATCGTGTGACGAATTACGTTTTTTATTCTACAATTTCCCAAGTCGAAATTTGTCCTTTCTTACTGGTCTTTAATCGAATTTTATACATTTTCTTGGTGTTGATTTTATCTAGCATATTTTTGCCATTTGTCGAAATCATCATTTTCACCCTGCATATATTGTGCAGTAAGTTTCCTTTCATCATAATTTTTTAAATAAAACAACTAGTTCCTTCTCACCTACGTAAAGAGATTATAATTAGGAAACTTTATTTTGGTGAAACTCTACAGAATTATCGTTATACACAAATACAACTATCATGTAAAGACCAAAGTAACAGCCTCTGACTTAAAGCCAGTTAAATTCAAAGTAACAATCGACAGCTGCCATCTATTTTCTGAATTGTGCAGCCTTGCAACTCAACGCTGATAGGAATATTAATTCGGTGTAACGTCATCGTAATATTTGTGAAAGATGGATAATAGGAGAATACAATTAGATGATTATCGTGTAATGTACATCAGGCTGAGAAGTAGCGACTATTCAAAAATCTCTTAAAGACCTTGATAGCTTATAATCAATCAAATCAATAAAGTAGGAGAAAATGCACAGATGCTAAACAAAGGAATGCAACAACAAAATAAGTAATTCTACAGAGGATGTAGAAACATTTTGAACACTAATTTGAAGGTATTTAGGAAGGCAGGAATGCTTTCTATAATCAGTAAGGCAAGCAATAAAACCGGTAGATGGGAAGTGTCGCTGCATCGATGCATTCACACACTAACAACCACATCTTCACAACAACACACATACGAAAACATCTAAATTTTCACAAAGGCAAATAGGTAGACAAGTAGATCAACAAACACAGAAAGTGTAAGACGGCATGAGGCACTACGACAATGAGTACTTATCTCACCCTGCCTTACTTTGATAATCGAAATTTGAGGGCATGTCTATTGATTAATTCTTATCAACTGATTATTAACATGAGTGCTGATGATTGACCCCACATACCAGATTATTTTGATATCGATTAATATTCAAATTTAAATAGTTACTTGATCAATGTCAATAGTATCTAGACCACTATATAAACTATGCAGCATTAATGAGAGGTTTCTAAACACTGGAGCATGTTGTGCTTGTTAAAGTATCGAATTCCGGTAAAGTTAGTGCAAAGCCTAACTCATCACACATTTGCCAGACATTTTCATACATGAAGTAAGTAGATTTGTCTGTAAATCTTCCCACAATAATTCTGTATATTTACATCGTTTCACCAATGCCTCGTTAACTTTAATAGCCTCATCATTTTAGTGACTCTTTAGATATTATTAAACTTTACCAGAAACTCAAGGTGGATTTGTGCTATAAATTTGCTCCAGTCATACATTTCTTTTTTATGACCCACTTCTGTACAAACTAATATGCATTATTTGAACAATTTTAGATTTATACTACGTTCACCATGTGGTCAATATACTCAAAAGAACAACGGGGAGTGGATAAATGCAGAAACCTGGGTGAGTTTTATTGTTCGCTTCACTTCTATTCATTGTTACGATATATTTATAAAGATTGTCTATTTCCTGACATTCATGCAGTGTTTAGTAATAGGAATAGGTTATTGCATGGTAGTTGAATGTAGATGCACTACAGTGCTACATAAACAAATATGCAACTAGGAAAGAGTATTATTTCCACACAAATCATCTCAACATTTGCATTGATTTGAAATTGTCTTACTTATTAATGCACTTCAAGTACCAAGAAAATTTATAATAGTTAACAAGTATATAATATATTAGTTAATGTCTTCGATTACAATATACTGTTTCCATGTGAACTAAACTTGGTTTCCAATTATCATGATGATGATGACGATGCAATTATTTTAGTTAGAATAGGTGCACGCCTCATTTGGTAGTTGCAAGCATCTCCGCTGTTACAAACGTCACTGTAAACTATGTGATGCTCCCTTAATATCCTTAACACGTAAATAACGTAGAATGTCAGAAAGTATCTCTGACACCGAGAATGGAGGACAAATTACCCAAGCCTGTCACTTCATATTGCGTCTATCAGTTCATCTCCTCCTGTGGAACAAGTTATACTGGCAGATGCTGAAGTAATCCACTTCTCTGTTCTCGTGACCACCTTCCAGCATGACTAACCAATGGTGTCGTCAATAGCATAGACAGATCAATATTAATGCACTTAATTCGAATAGGTCGTACGGCGAGTATGAATCAATCATTTACAACAATCTATCGTGTAAATGATTATCTGCCAAGACCATTTAGGCTCGAACTCATTAAATAGACAGAGGCAATTGTTATACGGGTTAAAAGACCAGAATTTATGTACAGAAGAAATACGTTCACTCTTTTGTTCTTGCCACAGCCAACCCAAGATCCATTAAGCTAATTTCCACCTTAAATATACGATGACTTAATTGTAGTAATGTACATATAGATTTCTCAGTAAGTAGTCCGATAACAGAAGTTCATGTTATCCGAAGACTAGTTCCTTCGATACGGACATGATGTGAGCTATTATTATTATTATTATTATTATTATTATTATTATTATTATTATTATTATTATTATTATTATTATTATTATTATTATTATTATTATTATTATTATTATTATTATTATTATTATTATTATTATTATTATTATTATTATTATTATTATTATTATTATTATTATTATTATTATTATTATTATTATTATTATTATTATTATTATTATTATTATTATTATTATTATTATTATTATTATTATTATTATTATTATTATTATTATTATTATTATTATTATTATTATTATTATTATTATTATTATTATTATTATTATTATTATTATTATTATTATTATTATTATTATTATTATTATTATTATTATTATTATTATTATTATTATTATTATTATTATTATTATTATTATTATTATTATTATTATTATTATTATTATTATTATTATTATTATTATTATTATTATTATTATTATTATTATTATTATTATTATTATTATTATTATTATTATTATTATTATTATTATTATTATTATTATTATTATTATTATTATTATTATTATTATTATTATTATTATTATTATTATTATTATTATTATTATTATTATTATTATTATTATTATTATTATTATTATTATTATTATTATTATTATTATTATTATTATTATTATTATTATTATTATTATTATTATTATTATTATTATTATTATTATTATTATTATTATTATTATTATTATTATTATTATTATTATTATTATTATTATTATTATTATTATTATTATTATTATTATTATTATTATTATTATTATTATTATTATTATTATTATTATTATTATTATTATTATTATTATTATTATTATTATTATTATTATTATTATTATTATTATTATTATTATTATTATTATTATTATTATTATTATTATTATTATTATTATTATTATTATTATTATTATTATTATTATTATTATTATTATTATTATTATTATTATTATTATTATTATTATTATTATTATTATTATTATTATTATTATTATTATTATTATTATTATTATTATTATTATTATTATTATTATTATTATTATTATTATTATTATTATTATTATTATTATTATTATTATTATTATTATTATTATTATTATTATTATTATTATTATTATTATTATTATTATTATTATTATTATTATTATTATTATTATTATTATTATTATTATTATTATTATTATTATTATTATTATTATTATTATTATTATTATTATTATTATTATTATTATTATTATTATTATTATTATTATTATTATTATTATTATTATTATTATTATTATTATTATTATTATTATTATTATTATTATTATTATTATTATTATTATTATTATTATTATTATTATTATTATTATTATTATTATTATTATTATTATTATTATTATTATTATTATTATTATTATTATTATTATTATTATTATTATTATTATTATTATTATTATTATTATTATTATTATTATTATTATTATTATTATTATTATTATTATTATTATTATTATTATTATTATTATTATTATTATTATTATTATTATTATTATTATTATTATTATTATTATTATTATTATTATTATTATTATTATTATTATTATTATTATTATTATTATTATTATTATTATTATTATTATTATTATTATTATTATTATTATTATTATTATTATTATTATTATTATTATTATTATTATTATTATTATTATTATTATTATTATTATTATTATTATTATTATTATTATTATTATTATTATTATTATTATTATTATTATTATTATTATTATTATTATTATTATTATTATTATTATTATTATTATTATTATTATTATTATTATTATTATTATTATTATTATTATTATTATTATTATTATTATTATTATTATTATTATTATTATTATTATTATTATTATTATTATTATTATTATTATTATTATTATTATTATTATTATTATTATTATTATTATTATTATTATTATTATTATTATTATTATTATTATTATTATTATTATTATTATTATTATTATTATTATTATTATTATTATTATTATTATTATTATTATTATTATTATTATTATTATTATATGTATTTTTGAACAAGAGTGGTATTTGGATAGGGTAGACTTGAATTATAGAAATGCACATAAAGAGAGGAAGAGAAATATGCATTAATCAAATTAAATCGTCGTATGATTTAGGTGGAGATCGGTTTCATGGATCTTACGTCGGCCATGGCAGGAGAAGGGGTTGAACGTACTTCTTCTGTATTCACAGTTCTGGCCTCTTGACCCGCATAGCTATCGCCTATGTCATTTTAGGTTGTTTGAGTCTAACCTATAATTATTACTCACCATTCCCCACCACCACCTCCCATTTCACAGTTTTACTTAGTCAATATCATTCTACGTAGAATGCAATTTCATACTTGTCAACCCACCCTAAATGTTACCCATGTAAAATTATGGTCTTTTACTACACAACAATTTTTATCAGCCACCCTAATTTCTCTAGTCTACCCACTGTCTTGATTTGTCCAATCAGGAATTAATAGTATTTGAATTAAATTCACTGATTTCAAGACAATGAATATTTGTATGAATACATTATTTAGCAAACTATCCCACTCCCCCCATCTTGTCAATTTTCCCAGCTCATCAGGTTATACATTTATAAGTTTAAAATTAGTAGTAACCAAAATATCCAGTTCTGAAGCCGATCTAACATCATTTAGATATCAGGGATAATTGGATAGAAATTTTGTCTTCCGGTTATTTATTAAATACAAATGTAAGCATTCAAATAAACAACATTATTAATCAAATATATACAGGTATCTCTGTATATGGGTGACATAGGGGATGGCGTGGTAGCAAAATACAATTAGATCAAGTGTTTGTAGACAAAGGTTGAATCCCATTTAGAATGTAATCGAATAGGTAAGAGATTGCAAAATGTAGTGAGTGATAGTCAAGATTCGTCGAATAGTAACAATAACAATAATAGAAAGCATTGTATTCAGTTCATTTATTCGGTCTTAAAATGTTGTAAAGTCAATAAAAGTAGGAAGAGATTGAGTGATATTCAATTCATTCTGTGTACCTTGATTATTATTTGCAATAATAATAATAATAATAATAATAATAATTATTATTATTATTATTATTATTATTATTATTATTATTATTATTATTATTATTATTATTATTATTATTATTATTATTATTATTATTATTATTATTATTATTATTATTATTATTATTATTATTATTATTATTATTATTATTATTATTATTATTATTATTATTATTATTATTATTATTATTATTATTATTATTATTATTATTATTATTATTATTATTATTATTATTATTATTATTATTATTATTATTATTATTATTATTATTATTATTATTATTATTATTATTATTATTATTATTATTATTATTATTATTATTATTATTATTATTATTATTATTATTATTATTATTATTATTATTATTATTATTATTATTATTATTATTATTATTATTATTATTATATGTATTTTTGAACAAGAGTGGTATTTGGATAGGGTAGACTTGAATTATAGAAATGCACATAAAGAGAGGAAGAGAAATATGCATTAATCAAATTAAATCGTCGTATGATTTAGGTGGAGATCGGTTTCATGGATCTTACGTCGGCCATGGCAGGAGAAGGGGTTGAACGTACTTCTTCTGTATTCACAGTTCTGGCCTCTTGACCCGCATAGCTATCGCCTATGTCATTTTAGGTTGTTTGAGTCTAACCTATAATTATTACTCACCATTCCCCACCACCACCTCCCATTTCACAGTTTTACTTAGTCAATATCATTCTACGTAGAATGCAATTTCATACTTGTCAACCCACCCTAAATGTTACCCATGTAAAATTATGGTCTTTTACTACACAACAATTTTTATCAGCCACCCTAATTTCTCTAGTCTACCCACTGTCTTGATTTGTCCAATCAGGAATTAATAGTATTTGAATTAAATTCACTGATTTCAAGACAATGAATATTTGTATGAATACATTATTTAGCAAACTATCCCACTCCCCCCATCTTGTCAATTTTCCCAGCTCATCAGGTTATACATTTATAAGTTTAAAATTAGTAGTAACCAAAATATCCAGTTCTGAAGCCGATCTAACATCATTTAGATATCAGGGATAATTGGATAGAAATTTTGTCTTCCGGTTATTTATTAAATACAAATGTAAGCATTCAAATAAACAACATTATTAATCAAATATATACAGGTATCTCTGTATATGGGTGACATAGGGGATGGCGTGGTAGCAAAATACAATTAGATCAAGTGTTTGTAGACAAAGGTTGAATCCCATTTAGAATGTAATCGAATAGGTAAGAGATTGCAAAATGTAGTGAGTGATAGTCAAGATTCGTCGAATAGTAACAATAACAATAATAGAAAGCATTGTATTCAGTTCATTTATTCGGTCTTAAAATGTTGTAAAGTCAATAAAAGTAGGAAGAGATTGAGTGATATTCAATTCATTCTGTGTACCTTGATTATTATTTGCAATAATAATAATAATAATTATTATTATTATTATTATTATTATTATTATTATTATTATTATTATTATTATTATTATTATTATTATTATTATTATTATTATTATTATTATTATTATTATTATTATTATTATTATTATTATTATTATTATTATTATTATTATTATTATTATTATTATTATTATTATTATTATTATTATTATTATTATTATTATTATTATTATTATTATATGTATTTTTGAACAAGAGTGGTATTTGGATAGGGTAGACTTGAATTATAGAAATGCACATAAAGAGAGGAAGAGAAATATGCATTAATCAAATTAAATCGTCGTATGATTTAGGTGGAGATCGGTTTCATGGATCTCACGTCGGCCATGGCAGGAGAAGGGGTTGAACGTACTTCTTCTGTATTCACAGTTCTGGCCTCTTGACCCGCATAGCTATCGTCTATGTCATTTTAGGCTGTTTGAGTCTAACCTATAATTATTACTCACCATTCCCCACCACCACCTCCCATTTCACAGTTTTACTTAGTCAATATCATTCTACGTAGAATGCAATTTCATACTTGTCAACCCATGTAAAATTATGGTCTTTTACTACACAACAATTTTTTTCAGCCACCCTAATTTCTCTAGTCTACCCACTGTCTTGATTTGTCCAATCAGGAATTAATAGTATTTGAATTAAATTCACTGATTTTAGAACAATGAATATTTGTATGAATACATTATTTAGCAAACTATCCCACTCCCCCCATCTTGTCAATTTTCCCAGCTCATCAGGTTATACATTTCTAAGTTTAAAATTAGTAGTAACCAAAATATCCAGTTCTGAAGCCGATCTAACATCATTTAGATATCAGGGATAATTGGATAGAAATTTTGTCTTCCGGTTATTTATTAAATACAAATGTAAGCATTCAAATAAACAACATTATTAATCAAATATATACAGGTATCTCTGTATATGGGTGACATAGGGGATGGCGTGGTAGCAAAATACAATTAGATCAAGTGTTTGTAGACAAAGGTTGAATCCCATTTAGAATGTAATCGAATAGGTAAGAGATTGCAAAATGTAGTGAGTGATAGTCAAGATTCGTCGAATAGTAACAATAACAATAATAGAAAGCATTGTATTCAGTTCATTTATTCGGTCTTAAAATGTTGTAAAGTCAATAAAAGTAGGAAGAGATTGAGTGATATTCAATTCATTCTGTGTACCTTGATTATTATTTGCAATAATAATAAATAATAATAACAATAACATTAACAATAATTATAATAGCAATAATAATTATTAGTATTATTATAAATATTGTTATTAATAGTAGTATTATTATTATTAGTAGTAGTAGTAGTATCGATATTATTATTATTATTATTATTATTTATTATATGTACTTTTTGAACCAGAGTGGTATTTGGATAGGGTAGACTTGAATTATAGAAATGCACATAAAGAGAGGAAGAGAAATATGCATTAATCAAATTAAATCGTCGTATGATTTAGGGTGGAGATCGGTTTCATGATCTCACGTCGGCCCATGGCAGGAGAAGGGGTTGAACGTACTTCTTCTGTATTCACAGTTCTGGCCTCTTGACCCGCATAGCTATCGTCTATGTCATTTTAGGCTGTTTGAGTCTAACCTATAATTATTACTCACCATTCCCCACCACCACCTCCCATTTCACAGTTTTACTTAGTCAATATCATTCCTACGGTAGAATGCAATTTCATACTTGTCAACCCATGTAAAATTATGGTCTTTTACTACACAACAATTTTTTTCAGCCACCCTAATTTCTCTAGTCTACCCACTGTCTTGATTTGTCCAATCAGGAATTAATAGTATTTGAATTAAATTCACTGATTTTAGAACAATGAATATTTGTATGAATACATTATTTAGCAAACTATCCCACTCCCCCCATCTTGTCAATTTTCCCAGCTCATCAGGTTATACATTTCTAAGTTTAAAATTAGTAGTAACCAAAATATCCAGTTCTGAAGCCGATCTAACATCATTTAGATATCAGGGATAATTGGATAGAAATTTTGTCTTCCGGTTATTTATTAAATACAAATGTAAGCATTCAAATAAACAACATTATAATCAATATATACAGGTATCTCTGTATATGGGTGACATAGGGGATGGGCGTGGTAGCAAAATACAATTAGATCAAGTGTTGTAGACAAAGGTTGAATCCCATTTAGAATGTACTCGAATAGGTAAGAGATTGCCAAATGTAGTGAGTGATAGTCAAGATTCGTCGAATAGTAACAATACACAATAATAGAAAGCATTGTATTCAGTTCATTTATTCGGTCTTAAAATGTTGTAAAGTCAATAAAAGTGGAAGAGATTGAGTGATATTCAATTCATTCTGTGTACCTTGATTATTATTTGCAATAATAATAAATAATAATAACAATACATTAACAATAATTATAATAGCAATAATAATTATTAGTATTATTATAAAATTGTTATTAGTAGTATTATTATATTTCTAGTAGTATTCCTATATTTTGTTATTATTATTATTATTATTATATGTATTTTTGAACAAGAGTGGTATTTGGATAGGGTAGACTTGAATTATAGAAATGCACATAAAGAGAGGAAGAGAAATATGCATTAATCAAATTAAATCGTCGTATGATTTAGGTGGAGATCGGTTTCATGGATCTCACGTCGGCCATGGCAGGAGAAGGGGTTGAACGTACTTCTTCTGTATTCACAGTTCTGGCCTCTTGACCCGCATAGCTATCGTCTATGTCATTTTAGGTTGTTTGAGTCTAACCTATAATTATTACTCACCATTCCCCACCACCACCTCCCATTTCACAGTTTTACTTAGTCAATATCATTCTACGTAGAATGCAATTTCATACTTGTCAACCCATGTAAAATTATGGTCTTTTACTACACAACAATTTTTTTCAGCCACCCTAATTTCTCTAGTCTACCCACTGTCTTGATTTGTCCAATCAGGAATTAATAGTATTTGAATTAAATTCACTGATTTTAGAACAATGAATATTTGTATGAATACATTATTTAGCAAACTATCCCACTCCCCCCATCTTGTCAATTTTCCCAGCTCATCAGGTTATACATTTCTAAGTTTAAAATTAGTAGTAACAAATATCCAGTTCTGAAGCCGATCTAACATCATTTTAGATATCAGGGATAATTGGATAGAATTTTGTCTTCCGGTTATTTATTAAATACAAATGTAAGCATTCAAATAAACAACATTATTAATCAAATATATACAGTTATCTCTGTATATGGGTGACATAGGGGATGGCGTGGTAGCAAAATACAATTAGATCAAGTGTTTGTAGACAAAGGTTGAATCCCATTTAGAATGTAATCGAATAGGTAAGAGATTGCAAAATGTAGTGAGTGATAGTCAAGATTCGTCGAATAGTAACAATAACAATAATAGAAAGCATTGTATTCAGTTCATTTATTCGGTCTTAAAATGTTGTAAAGTCAATAAAAGTAGGAAGAGATTGAGTGATATTCAATTCATTCTGTGTACCTTGATTATTATTTGCAAATATAATAAATAATAATAACAATAACATAACAATAATTATAATAGCAATAATAATTATTAGTATTATTATAAATATTGTTATTAGTATTATTATTATTATTATTAGTAGTAGTAGTAGTATCGATATTATTGTTATTATTATTATTATTATTATATGTATTTTTGAACAAGAGTGGTATTTGGATAGGGTAGACTTGAATTATAGAAATGCACATAAAGAGAGGAAGAGAAATATGCATTAATCAAATTAAATCGTCGTATGATTTAGGTGGAGATCGGTTTCATGGATCTTCACGTCGGCCATGGCAGGAGAAGGGGTGAACGTACTTCTTCTGTATTCACAGTTCTGGCCTCTTGACCCGCATAGCTACGGTCTATGTCATTTTAGGTTGTTTGAGTCTAACCTATAATTATTACTCACCATGCCCCACCACCACCTCCCATTTCACAGTTTTACGTAGTCAATATCATTCTACGTAGAATGCAATTTCATACTTGTCAACCCATTGTAAAATTATGGTCTTTTACTACACAACATTTTTTTCAGCCACCCTAATTTTCTAGTCTACCCACTGTTCTTGATTTGTCCAATCAGGAATTAATAGTATTTGAATTAAATTCACTGATTTTAGAACAATGAATATTTGTATGAATACATTATTTAGCAAACTATCCCACTCCCCCCATCTTGTCAATTTTCCCAGCTCATCAGGTTATACATTTCTAAGTTTAAAATTAGTAGTAACCAAAATATCCAGTTCTGAAGCCGATCTAACATCATTTAGATATCAGGGATAATTGGATAGAAATTTTGTCTTCCGGTTATTTATTAAATACAAATGTAAGCATTCAAATAAACAACATTATTAATCAAATATATACAGGTATCTATATGTGTATGGGTGACATAGGGGATGGCGTGGTAGCAAAATACAATTAGATCAAGTGTTTGTAGACAAAGGTTGAATCCCATTTAGAATGTAATCGAATAGGTAAGAGATTGCAAAATGTAGTGAGTGATAGTCAAGATTCGTCGAATAGTAACAATAACAATAATAGAAAGCATTGTATTCAGTTCATTTATTCGGTCTTAAAATGTTGTAAAGTCAATAAAAGTAGGAAGAGATTGAGTGATATTCAATTCATTCTGTGTACCTTGATTATTATTTGCAATAATAATAATAATAATAATAATAATAATAATAATAATTATTATTATTAGTATTATTATTATTAGTATTATTATAAATATTGTTATTAGTATTATTATTATTATTATTAGTAGTAGTAGTAGTATCGATATTATTGTTATTATTATTATTATTATTATATGTATTTTGAACAAGAGTGGTATTTGGATAGGGTAGACTTGAATTATAGAAATGCACATAAAGAGAGGAAGAGAAATATGCAATAATAATAATAATAATTATTATTATTATATGTATTTTGAACAAGAGTGGTATTTGGATAGGGTAGACTTGAATTATAGAAATGCACATAAAGAGAGGAAGAGAAATATGCATTAATCAAATTAAATCGTCGTATGATTTAGGTGGAGATCGGTTTCATGGATCTTACGTCGGCCATGGCAGGAGAAGGGGTTGAACGTACTTCTTCTGTATTCACAGTTCTGGCCTCTTGACCCGCATAGCTATCGTCTATGTCATTTTAGGTTGTTTGAGTCTAACCTATAATTATTACTCACCATTCCCCACCACCACCTCCCATTTCACAGTTTTACTTAGTCAATATCATTCTACGTAGAATGCAATTTCATACTTGTCAACCCACCCTAAATGTTACCCATGTAAAATTATGGTCTTTTACTACACAACAATTTTTTTCA
>JALJAT010000045.1:35975-73135 GCA_034768735.1 Schistosoma mekongi
CAAAAAAAAAAAAAAAAAAAAAAAAAAAAAAAAAAAAAAAAAAAAAAAAAAAAAAAAAAAAAAAAAAAAAAAAAAAAAAAAAAAAAAAAAAAAAAAAAAAAAAAAAAAAAAAAAAAAAAAAAAAAAAAAAAAAAAAAAAAAAAAAAAAAAAAAAAAAAAAAAAAAAAAAAAAAAAAAAAAAAAAAAAAAAAAAAAAAAAAAAAAAAAAAAAAAAAAAAAAAAAAAAAAAAAAAAAAAAAAAAAAAAAAAAAAAAAAAAAAAAAAAAAAAAAAAAAAAAAAAAAAAAAAAAAAAAAAAAAAAAAAAAAAAAAAAAAAAAAAAAAAAAAAAAAAAAAAAAAAAAAAAAAAAAAAAAAAAAAAAAAAAAAAAAAAAAAAAAAAAAAAAAAAAAAAAAAAAAAAAAAAAAAAAAAAAAAAAAAAAAAAAAAAAAAAAAAAAAAAAAAAAAAAAAAAAAAAAAAAAAAAAAAAAAAAAAAAAAAAAAAAAAAAAAAAAAAAAAAAAAAAAAAAAAAAAAAAAAAAAAAAAAAAAAAAAAAAAAAAAAAAAAAAAAAAAAAAAAAAAAAAAAAAAAAAAAAAAAAAAAAAAAAAAAAAAAAAAAAAAAAAAAAAAAAAAAAAAAAAAAAAAAAAAAAAAAAAAAAAAAAAAAAAAAAAAAAAAAAAAAAAAAAAAAAAAAAAAAAAAAAAAAAAAAAAAAAAAAAAAAAAAAAAAAAAAAAAAAAAAAAAAAAAAAAAAAAAAAAAAAAAAAAAAAAAAAAAAAAAAAAAAAAAAAAAAAAAAAAAAAAAAAAAAAAAAAAAAAAAAAAAAAAAAAAAAAAAAAAAAAAAAAAAAAAAAAAAAAAAAAAAAAAAAAAAAAAAAAAAAAAAAAAAAAAAAAAAAAAAAAAAAAAAAAAAAAAAAAAAAAAAAAAAAAAAAAAAAAAAAAAAAAAAAAAAAAAAAAAAAAAAAAAAAAAAAAAAAAAAAAAAAAAAAAAAAAAAAAAAAAAAAAAAAAAAAAAAAAAAAAAAAAAAAAAAAAAAAAAAAAAAAAAAAAAAAAAAAAAAAAAAAAAAAAAAAAAAAAAAAAAAAAAAAAAAAAAAAAAAAAAAAAAAAAAAAAAAAAAAAAAAAAAAAAAAAAAAAAAAAAAAAAAAAAAAAAAAAAAAAAAAAAAAAAAAAAAAAAAAAAAAAAAAAAAAAAAAAAAAAAAAAAAAAAAAAAAAAAAAAAAAAAAAAAAAAAAAAAAAAAAAAAAAAAAAAAAAAAAAAAAAAAAAAAAAAAAAAAAAAAAAAAAAAAAAAAAAAAAAAAAAAAAAAAAAAAAAAAAAAAAAAAAAAAAAAAAAAAAAAAAAAAAAAAAAAAAAAAAAAAAAAAAAAAAAAAAAAAAAAAAAAAAAAAAAAAAAAAAAAAAAAAAAAAAAAAAAAAAAAAAAAAAAAAAAAAAAAAAAAAAAAAAAAAAAAAAAAAAAAAAAAAAAAAAAAAAAAAAAAAAAAAAAAAAAAAAAAAAAAAAAAAAAAAAAAAAAAAAAAAAAAAAAAAAAAAAAAAAAAAAAAAAAAAAAAAAAAAAAAAAAAAAAAAAAAAAAAAAAAAAAAAAAAAAAAAAAAAAAAAAAAAAAAAAAAAAAAAAAAAAAAAAAAAAAAAAAAAAAAAAAAAAAAAAAAAAAAAAAAAAAAAAAAAAAAAAAAAAAAAAAAAAAAAAAAAAAAAAAAAAAAAAAAAAAAAAAAAAAAAAAAAAAAAAAAAAAAAAAAAAAAAAAAAAAAAAAAAAAAAAAAAAAAAAAAAAAAAAAAAAAAAAAAAAAAAAAAAAAAAAAAAAAAAAAAAAAAAAAAAAAAAAAAAAAAAAAAAAAAAAAAAAAAAAAAAAAAAAAAAAAAAAAAAAAAAAAAAAAAAAAAAAAAAAAAAAAAAAAAAAAAAAAAAAAAAAAAAAAAAAAAAAAAAAAAAAAAAAAAAAAAAAAAAAAAAAAAAAAAAAAAAAAAAAAAAAAAAAAAAAAACGCGCAATGTATCACGAATTGGCTGAATTGGAAATATCAACCGTGGGACCGACTCAGGGGTCCAATGGTAAGGCTGTCGCCACGGAGCCAGAAGGTCATGGGTTCGATCCCCGAACGGGGTCGTGGATGCGCACTGCTGAGGGCTACATAAGAACTATGACGAAACAGCTGTCCAGGTGCTTCCAGGTGATCAATGGTTAGGCTGATTTCGAGTCAATTCGTGATATCAAAATTGAATTAACAGTAACATCGTCTCTACAAACTCCCTATTGTAATTAACATGAGCTCACTTAGTGACTAGCTCCTTGAGGTAAGGCCTTGATGGTCTAGTGTGAAGACGTGACCAGTAGAGTTCAACCGTGTTCGGGTGTGAGGCCAGTCAACTCACCATGCATAGATGGAGGTCCGCGCAATATGTATCATGATAGGCTGAATTGGTAATATCAACCGTTGGGAGCCGACTCAGTGGTCCAATGTAAAGCGTGCTTCGCCTACGGAGCCAGAAGGGTCCTGGGTTCGTATCTCCAGCGGGGTACGTGGGATGCGCACTGCTGAGGAGTACCATACTAGGACGAAACAGCTGTCCAGTGCTTCCAGGTGATCAATGGTTGTCTGATTCAGATCAATTCGTGATATCAAAATTGAATTAAACAGTTAACTATCTTACAAACTCCCCTAATTGTAATTAACATGAGCTCACTAGTGACTAGCTCCTTGAGGTAATTCCTGGAGTTCTAGTGTGAAGACGTGACCAGTAGAGTTCAACTGTGTCGGGTGTGAGGCAGTAACTCACCAATGGCATAGAGGAGGTCGGGCAATGTATCATGAATAGGCTGAATTGGAAATATCAACCGTTGGGAGCCGACTCAGTGGTCCAATGGTAAAGCGTTCGCCGCGGAGCCAGAAGGTCCTGGGTTCGATCCCCGACGGGGTCGTGGATGCGCACTGCTGAGGAGTACCATACTAGGACGAAACAGCTGTCCAGTGCTTCCAGGTGATCAATGGTTGTCTGATTCAGATCAATTCGTGATATCAAAATTGAATTAAACAGTTAACTATCTCTACAAACTCCCCTAATTGTAATTAACATGAGCTCACTAGTGACTAGCTCCTTGAGGTAATTCCTGGAGTTCTAGTGTGAAGACGTGACCAGTAGAGTTCAACTGTGTCGGGTGTGAGGCAGTAACTCACCAATGGCATAGAGGAGGTCGGGCAATGTATCATGAATAGGCTGAATTGGAAATATCAACCGTTGGGAGCCGACTCAGTGGTCCAATGGTAAAGCGTTCGCCAGCGGAGCCAGAAGGTCCTGGGTTCGATCCCCGACGGGGTCGTGGATGCGCACTGCTGAGGAGTACCATACTAGGACGAAACAGCTGTCCAGTGCTTCCAGGTGATCAATGGTTGTCTGATTCAGATCAATTCGTGATATCAAAATTGAATTAAACAGTTAACTATCTGTACAAACTCCCCTAATTGTAATTAACATGAGCTCACTAGTGACTAGCTCCTTGAGGTAATTCCTGGAGTTCTAGTGTGAAGACGTGACCAGTAGAGTTCAACCGTGTCGGGTGTGAGGCAGTAACTCACCAATGGCATAGAGGAGGTCGGGCAATGTATCATGAATAGGCTGAATTGGAAATATCAACCGTTGGGAGCCGACTCAGTGGTCCAATGGTAAAGCGTTCGCCGCGGAGCCAGAAGGTCCTGGGTTCGATCCCCGACGGGGTCGTGGATGCGCACTGCTGAGGAGTACCATACTAGGACGAAACAGCTGTCCAGTGCTTCCAGGTGATCAATGGTTGTCTGATTCAGATCAATTCGTGGTATCAAAATTGAATTAAACAGTTAACTATCTGTACAAACTCCCCTAATTGTAATTAACATGAGCTCACTAGTGACTAGCTCCTTGAGGTAATTCCTAGAGTTCTAGTGTGAAGACGTGACCAGTAGAGTTCAACTGTGTCGGGTGTGAGGCAGTAACTCACCAATGGCATAGAGGAGGTCGGGCAATGTATCATGAATAGGCTGAATTGGAAATATCAACCGTTGGGAGCCGACTCAGTGGTCCAATGGTAAAGCGTTCGCCGCGGAGCCAGAAGGTCCTGGGTTCGATCCCCGACGGGGTCGTGGATGCGCACTGCTGAGGAGTACCATACTAGGACGAAACAGCTGTCCAGTGCTTCCAGGTGATCAATGGTTGTCTGATTCAGATCAATTCGTGATATCAAAATTGAATTAAACAGTTAACTATCTCTACAAACTCCCCTAATTGTAATTAACATGAGCTCACTAGTGACTAGCTCCTTGAGGTAATTCCTGGAGTTCTAGTGTGAAGACGTGACCAGTAGAGTTCAACTGTGTCGGGTGTGAGGCAGTAACTCACCAATGGCATAGAGGAGGTCGCGCAATGTATCATGAATAGGCTGAATTGGAAATATCAACCGTTGGGAGCCGACTCAGTGGTCCAATGGTAAAGCGTTCGCCGCGGAGCCAGAAGGTCCTGGGTTCGATCCCCGACGGGGTCGTGGATGCGCACTGCTGAGGAGTACCATACTAGGACGAAACAGCTGTCCAGTGCTTCCAGGTGATCAATGGTTGTCTGATTCAGATCAATTCGTGATATCAAAATTGAATTAAACAGTTAACTATCTCTACAAACTCCCCTAATTGTAATTAACATGAGCTCACTAGTGACTAGCTCCTTGAGGTAATTCCTGGAGTTCTAGTGTGAAGACGTGACCAGTAGAGTTCAACTGTGTCGGGTGTGAGGCAGTAACTCACCAATGGCATAGAGGAGGTCGGGCAATGTATCATGAATAGGCTGAATTGGAAATATCAACCGTTGGGAGCCGACTCAGTGGTCCAATGGTAAAGCGTTCGCCACGGAGCCAGAAGGTCCTGGGTTCGATCCCCGACGGGGTCGTGGATGCGCACTGCTGAGGAGTACCATACTAGGACGAAACAGCTGTCCAGTGCTTCCAGGTGATCAATGGTTGTCTGATTCAGATCAATTCGTGATATCAAAATTGAATTAAACAGTTAACTATCTCTACAAACTCCCCTAATTGTAATTAACATGAGCTCACTAGTGACTAGCTCCTTGAGGTAATTCCTGGAGTTCTAGTGTGAAGACGTGACCAGTAGAGTTCAACCTGTGTCGGGTGTGAGGCAGTAACTCACCAATGGCATAGAGGAGGTCGGGCAATGTATCATGAATAGGCTGAATTGGAAATATCAACCGTTGGGAGCCGACTCAGTGGTCCAATGGTAAAGCGTTCGCCAGCGGAGCCAGAAGGTCCTGGGTTCGATCCCCGACGGGGTCGTGGATGCGCACTGCTGAGGAGTACCATACTAGGACGAAACAGCTGTCCAGTGCTTCCAGGTGATCAATGGTTGTCTGATTCAGATCAATTCGTGATATCAAAATTGAATTAAACAGTTAACTATCTCTACAAACTCCCCTAATTGTAATTAACATGAGCTCACTAGTGACTAGCTCCTTGAGGTAATTCCTGGAGTTCTAGTGTGAAGACGTGACCAGTAGAGTTCAACTGTGTCGGGTGTGAGGCAGTAACTCACCAATGGCATAGAGGAGGTCGGGCAATGTATCATGAATAGGCTGAATTGGAAATATCAACCGTTGGGAGCCGACTCAGTGGTCCAATGGTAAAGCGTTCGCCAGCGGAGCCAGAAGGTCCTGGGTTCGATCCCCGACGGGGTCGTGGATGCGCACTGCTGAGGAGTACCATACTAGGACGAAACAGCTGTCCAGTGCTTCCAGGTGATCAATGGTTGTCTGATTCAGATCAATTCGTGATATCAAAATTGAATTAAACAGTTAACTATCTCTACAAACTCCCCTAATTGTAATTAACATGAGCTCACTAGTGACTAGCTCCTTGAGGTAATTCCTGGAGTTCTAGTGTGAAGACGTGACCAGTAGAGTTCAACCTGTGTCGGGTGTGAGGCAGTAACTCACCAATGGCATAGAGGAGGTCGGGCAATGTATCATGAATAGGCTGAATTGGAAATATCAACCGTTGGGAGCCGACTCAGTGGTCCAATGGTAAAGCGTTCGCCACGGAGCCAGAAGGTCCTGGGTTCGATCCCCGACGGGGTCGTGGATGCGCACTGCTGAGGAGTACCATACTAGGACGAAACAGCTGTCCAGTGCTTCCAGGTGATCAATGGTTGTCTGATTCAGATCAATTCGTGATATCAAAATTGAATTAAACAGTTAACTATCTCTACAAACTCCCCTAATTGTAATTAACATGAGCTCACTAGTGACTAGCTCCTTGAGGTAATTCCTGGAGTTCTAGTGTGAAGACGTGACCAGTAGAGTTCAACTGTGTCGGGTGTGAGGCAGTAACTCACCAATGGCATAGAGGAGGTCGGGCAATGTATCATGAATAGGCTGAATTGGAAATATCAACCGTTGGGAGCCGACTCAGTGGTCCAATGGTAAAGCGTTCGCCGCGGAGCCAGAAGGTCCTGGGTTCGATCCCCGACGGGGTCGTGGATGCGCACTGCTGAGGAGTACCATACTAGGACGAAACAGCTGTCCAGTGCTTCCAGGTGATCAATGGTTGTCTGATTCAGATCAATTCGTGATATCAAAATTGAATTAAACAGTTAACTATCTCGTACAAACTCCCCTAATTGTAATTAACATGAGCTCACTAGTGACTAGCTCCTTGAGGTAATTCCTGGAGTTCTAGTGTGAAGACGTGACCAGTAGAGTTCAACCGTGTCGGGTGTGAGGCAGTAACTCACCAATGGCATAGAGGAGGTCGGGCAATGTATCATGAATAGGCTGAATTGGAAATATCAACCGTTGGGAGCCGACTCAGTGGTCCAATGGTAAAGCGTTCGCCACGGAGCCAGAAGGTCCTGGGTTCGATCCCCGACGGGGTCGTGGATGCGCACTGCTGAGGAGTACCATACTAGGACGAAACAGCTGTCCAGTGCTTCCAGGTGATCAATGGTTGTCTGATTCAGATCAATTCGTGATATCAAAATTGAATTAAACAGTTAACTATCTTACAAACTCCCCTAATTGTAATTAACATGAGCTCACTAGTGACTAGCTCCTTGAGGTAATTCCTGGAGTTCTAGTGTGAAGACGTGACCAGTAGAGTTCAACCTGTGTCGGGTGTGAGGCAGTAACTCACCAATGGCATAGAGGAGGTCGGGCAATGTATCATGAATAGGCTGAATTGGAAATATCAACCGTTGGGAGCCGACTCAGTGGTCCAATGGTAAAGCGTTCGCCACGGAGCCAGAAGGTCCTGGGTTCGATCCCCGACGGGGTCGTGGATGCGCACTGCTGAGGAGTACCATACTAGGACGAAACAGCTGTCCAGTGCTTCCAGGTGATCAATGGTTGTCTGATTCAGATCAATTCGTGATATCAAAATTGAATTAAACAGTTAACTATCTCTACAAACTCCCCTAATTGTAATTAACATGAGCTCACTAGTGACTAGCTCCTTGAGGTAATTCCTGGAGTTCTAGTGTGAAGACGTGACCAGTAGAGTTCAACTGTGTCGGGTGTGAGGCAGTAACTCACCAATGGCATAGAGGAGGTCGGGCAATGTATCATGAATAGGCTGAATTGGAAATATCAACCGTTGGGAGCCGACTCAGTGGTCCAATGGTAAAGCGTTCGCCACGGAGCCAGAAGGTCCTGGGTTCGATCCCCGACGGGGTCGTGGATGCGCACTGCTGAGGAGTACCATACTAGGACGAAACAGCTGTCCAGTGCTTCCAGGTGATCAATGGTTGTCTGATTCAGATCAATTCGTGATATCAAAATTGAATTAAACAGTTAACTATCTCTACAAACTCCCCTAATTGTAATTAACATGAGCTCACTAGTGACTAGCTCCTTGAGGTAATTCCTGGAGTTCTAGTGTGAAGACGTGACCAGTAGAGTTCAACCGTGTCGGGTGTGAGGCAGTAACTCACCAATGGCATAGAGGAGGTCGGGCAATGTATCATGAATAGGCTGAATTGGAAATATCAACCGTTGGGAGCCGACTCAGTGGTCCAATGGTAAAGCGTTCGCCACGGAGCCAGAAGGTCCTGGGTTCGATCCCCGACGGGGTCGTGGATGCGCACTGCTGAGGAGTACCATACTAGGACGAAACAGCTGTCCAGTGCTTCCAGGTGATCAATGGTTGTCTGATTCAGATCAATTCGTGATATCAAAATTGAATTAAACAGTTAACTATCTCTACAAACTCCCCTAATTGTAATTAACATGAGCTCACTAGTGACTAGCTCCTTGAGGTAATTCCTGGAGTTCTAGTGTGAAGACGTGACCAGTAGAGTTCAACTGTGTCGGGTGTGAGGCAGTAACTCACCAATGGCATAGAGGAGGTCGGGCAATGTATCATGAATAGGCTGAATTGGAAATATCAACCGTTGGGAGCCGACTCAGTGGTCCAATGGTAAAGCGTTCGCCAGCGGAGCCAGAAGGTCCTGGGTTCGATCCCCGACGGGGTCGTGGATGCGCACTGCTGAGGAGTACCATACTAGGACGAAACAGCTGTCCAGTGCTTCCAGGTGATCAATGGTTGTCTGATTCAGATCAATTCGTGATATCAAAATTGAATTAAACAGTTAACTATCTGCTACAAACTCCCCTAATTGTAATTAACATGAGCTCACTAGTGACTAGCTCCTTGAGGTAATTCCTGGAGTTCTAGTGTGAAGACGTGACCAGTAGAGTTCAACCGTGTCGGGTGTGAGGCAGTAACTCACCAATGGCATAGAGGAGGTCGGGCAATGTATCATGAATAGGCTGAATTGGAAATATCAACCGTTGGGAGCCGACTCAGTGGTCCAATGGTAAAGCGTTCGCCAGCGGAGCCAGAAGGTCCTGGGTTCGATCCCCGACGGGGTCGTGGATGCGCACTGCTGAGGAGTACCATACTAGGACGAAACAGCTGTCCAGTGCTTCCAGGTGATCAATGGTTGTCTGATTCAGATCAATTCGTGATATCAAAATTGAATTAAACAGTTAACTATCTCTACAAACTCCCCTAATTGTAATTAACATGAGCTCACTAGTGACTAGCTCCTTGAGGTAATTCCTGGAGTTCTAGTGTGAAGACGTGACCAGTAGAGTTCAACCTGTGTCGGGTGTGAGGCAGTAACTCACCAATGGCATAGAGGAGGTCGGGCAATGTATCATGAATAGGCTGAATTGGAAATATCAACCGTTGGGAGCCGACTCAGTGGTCCAATGGTAAAGCGTTCGCCACGGAGCCAGAAGGTCCTGGGTTCGATCCCCGACGGGGTCGTGGATGCGCACTGCTGAGGAGTACCATACTAGGACGAAACAGCTGTCCAGTGCTTCCAGGTGATCAATGGTTGTCTGATTCAGATCAATTCGTGATATCAAAATTGAATTAAACAGTTAACTATCTCGTACAAACTCCCCTAATTGTAATTAACATGAGCTCACTAGTGACTAGCTCCTTGAGGTAATTCCTGGAGTTCTAGTGTGAAGACGTGACCAGTAGAGTTCAACCGTGTCGGGTGTGAGGCAGTAACTCACCAATGGCATAGAGGAGGTCGGGCAATGTATCATGAATAGGCTGAATTGGAAATATCAACCGTTGGGAGCCGACTCAGTGGTCCAATGGTAAAGCGTTCGCCAGCGGAGCCAGAAGGTCCTGGGTTCGATCCCCGACGGGGTCGTGGATGCGCACTGCTGAGGAGTACCATACTAGGACGAAACAGCTGTCCAGTGCTTCCAGGTGATCAATGGTTGTCTGATTCAGATCAATTCGTGGTATCAAAATTGAATTAAACAGTTAACTATCTCTACAAACTCCCCTAATTGTAATTAACATGAGCTCACTAGTGACTAGCTCCTTGAGGTAATTCCTGGAGTTCTAGTGTGAAGACGTGACCAGTAGAGTTCAACTGTGTCGGGTGTGAGGCAGTAACTCACCAATGGCATAGAGGAGGTCGGGCAATGTATCATGAATAGGCTGAATTGGAAATATCAACCGTTGGGAGCCGACTCAGTGGTCCAATGGTAAAGCGTTCGCCGCGGAGCCAGAAGGTCCTGGGTTCGATCCCCGACGGGGTCGTGGATGCGCACTGCTGAGGAGTACCATACTAGGACGAAACAGCTGTCCAGTGCTTCCAGGTGATCAATGGTTGTCTGATTCAGATCAATTCGTGATATCAAAATTGAATTAAACAGTTAACTATCTGTACAAACTCCCCTAATTGTAATTAACATGAGCTCACTAGTGACTAGCTCCTTGAGGTAATTCCTGGAGTTCTAGTGTGAAGACGTGACCAGTAGAGTTCAACTGTGTCGGGTGTGAGGCAGTAACTCACCAATGGCATAGAGGAGGTCGGGCAATGTATCATGAATAGGCTGAATTGGAAATATCAACCGTTGGGAGCCGACTCAGTGGTCCAATGGTAAAGCGTTCGCCAGCGGAGCCAGAAGGTCCTGGGTTCGATCCCCGACGGGGTCGTGGATGCGCACTGCTGAGGAGTACCATACTAGGACGAAACAGCTGTCCAGTGCTTCCAGGTGATCAATGGTTGTCTGATTCAGATCAATTCGTGATATCAAAATTGAATTAAACAGTTAACTATCTGTACAAACTCCCCTAATTGTAATTAACATGAGCTCACTAGTGACTAGCTCCTTGAGGTAATTCCTGGAGTTCTAGTGTGAAGACGTGACCAGTAGAGTTCAACCGTGTCGGGTGTGAGGCAGTAACTCACCAATGGCATAGAGGAGGTCGGGCAATGTATCATGAATAGGCTGAATTGGAAATATCAACCGTTGGGAGCCGACTCAGTGGTCCAATGGTAAAGCGTTCGCCAGCGGAGCCAGAAGGTCCTGGGTTCGATCCCCGACGGGGTCGTGGATGCGCACTGCTGAGGAGTACCATACTAGGACGAAACAGCTGTCCAGTGCTTCCAGGTGATCAATGGTTGTCTGATTCAGATCAATTCGTGATATCAAAATTGAATTAAACAGTTAACTATCTGTACAAACTCCCCTAATTGTAATTAACATGAGCTCACTAGTGACTAGCTCCTTGAGGTAATTCCTGGAGTTCTAGTGTGAAGACGTGACCAGTAGAGTTCAACCTGTGTCGGGTGTGAGGCAGTAACTCACCAATGGCATAGAGGAGGTCGGGCAATGTATCATGAATAGGCTGAATTGGAAATATCAACCGTTGGGAGCCGACTCAGTGGTCCAATGGTAAAGCGTTCGCCAGCGGAGCCAGAAGGTCCTGGGTTCGATCCCCGACGGGGTCGTGGATGCGCACTGCTGAGGAGTACCATACTAGGACGAAACAGCTGTCCAGTGCTTCCAGGTGATCAATGGTTGTCTGATTCAGATCAATTCGTGATATCAAAATTGAATTAAACAGTTAACTATCTCTACAAACTCCCCTAATTGTAATTAACATGAGCTCACTAGTGACTAGCTCCTTGAGGTAATTCCTGGAGTTCTAGTGTGAAGACGTGACCAGTAGAGTTCAACTGTGTCGGGTGTGAGGCAGTAACTCACCAATGGCATAGAGGAGGTCGGGCAATGTATCATGAATAGGCTGAATTGGAAATATCAACCGTTGGGAGCCGACTCAGTGGTCCAATGGTAAAGCGTTCGCCAGCGGAGCCAGAAGGTCCTGGGTTCGATCCCCGACGGGGTCGTGGATGCGCACTGCTGAGGAGTACCATACTAGGACGAAACAGCTGTCCAGTGCTTCCAGGTGATCAATGGTTGTCTGATTCAGATCAATTCGTGATATCAAAATTGAATTAAACAGTTAACTATCTGTACAAACTCCCCTAATTGTAATTAACATGAGCTCACTAGTGACTAGCTCCTTGAGGTAATTCCTGGAGTTCTAGTGTGAAGACGTGACCAGTAGAGTTCAACCGTGTCGGGTGTGAGGCAGTAACTCACCAATGGCATAGAGGAGGTCGGGCAATGTATCATGAATAGGCTGAATTGGAAATATCAACCGTTGGGAGCCGACTCAGTGGTCCAATGGTAAAGCGTTCGCCACGGAGCCAGAAGGTCCTGGGTTCGATCCCCGACGGGGTCGTGGATGCGCACTGCTGAGGAGTACCATACTAGGACGAAACAGCTGTCCAGTGCTTCCAGGTGATCAATGGTTGTCTGATTCAGATCAATTCGTGATATCAAAATTGAATTAAACAGTTAACTATCTCTACAAACTCCCCTAATTGTAATTAACATGAGCTCACTAGTGACTAGCTCCTTGAGGTAATTCCTGGAGTTCTAGTGTGAAGACGTGACCAGTAGAGTTCAACTGTGTCGGGTGTGAGGCAGTAACTCACCAATGGCATAGAGGAGGTCGGGCAATGTATCATGAATAGGCTGAATTGGAAATATCAACCGTTGGGAGCCGACTCAGTGGTCCAATGGTAAAGCGTTCGCCAGCGGAGCCAGAAGGTCCTGGGTTCGATCCCCGACGGGGTCGTGGATGCGCACTGCTGAGGAGTACCATACTAGGACGAAACAGCTGTCCAGTGCTTCCAGGTGATCAATGGTTGTCTGATTCAGATCAATTCGTGATATCAAAATTGAATTAAACAGTTAACTATCTGTACAAACTCCCCTAATTGTAATTAACATGAGCTCACTAGTGACTAGCTCCTTGAGGTAATTCCTGGAGTTCTAGTGTGAAGACGTGACCAGTAGAGTTCAACCGTGTCGGGTGTGAGGCAGTAACTCACCAATGGCATAGAGGAGGTCGGGCAATGTATCATGAATAGGCTGAATTGGAAATATCAACCGTTGGGAGCCGACTCAGTGGTCCAATGGTAAAGCGTTCGCCAGCGGAGCCAGAAGGTCCTGGGTTCGATCCCCGACGGGGTCGTGGATGCGCACTGCTGAGGAGTACCATACTAGGACGAAACAGCTGTCCAGTGCTTCCAGGTGATCAATGGTTGTCTGATTCAGATCAATTCGTGATATCAAAATTGAATTAAACAGTTAACTATCTCTACAAACTCCCCTAATTGTAATTAACATGAGCTCACTAGTGACTAGCTCCTTGAGGTAATTCCTGGAGTTCTAGTGTGAAGACGTGACCAGTAGAGTTCAACTGTGTCGGGTGTGAGGCAGTAACTCACCAATGGCATAGAGGAGGTCGGGCAATGTATCATGAATAGGCTGAATTGGAAATATCAACCGTTGGGAGCCGACTCAGTGGTCCAATGGTAAAGCGTTCGCCGCGGAGCCAGAAGGTCCTGGGTTCGATCCCCGACGGGGTCGTGGATGCGCACTGCTGAGGAGTACCATACTAGGACGAAACAGCTGTCCAGTGCTTCCAGGTGATCAATGGTTGTCTGATTCAGATCAATTCGTGATATCAAAATTGAATTAAACAGTTAACTATCTCTACAAACTCCCCTAATTGTAATTAACATGAGCTCACTAGTGACTAGCTCCTTGAGGTAATTCCTGGAGTTCTAGTGTGAAGACGTGACCAGTAGAGTTCAACCTGTGTCGGGTGTGAGGCAGTAACTCACCAATGGCATAGAGGAGGTCGGGCAATGTATCATGAATAGGCTGAATTGGAAATATCAACCGTTGGGAGCCGACTCAGTGGTCCAATGGTAAAGCGTTCGCCGCGGAGCCAGAAGGTCCTGGGTTCGATCCCCGACGGGGTCGTGGATGCGCACTGCTGAGGAGTACCATACTAGGACGAAACAGCTGTCCAGTGCTTCCAGGTGATCAATGGTTGTCTGATTCAGATCAATTCGTGATATCAAAATTGAATTAAACAGTTAACTATCTCTACAAACTCCCCTAATTGTAATTAACATGAGCTCACTAGTGACTAGCTCCTTGAGGTAATTCCTGGAGTTCTAGTGTGAAGACGTGACCAGTAGAGTTCAACCTGTGTCGGGTGTGAGGCAGTAACTCACCAATGGCATAGAGGAGGTCGGGCAATGTATCATGAATAGGCTGAATTGGAAATATCAACCGTTGGGAGCCGACTCAGTGGTCCAATGGTAAAGCGTTCGCCAGCGGAGCCAGAAGGTCCTGGGTTCGATCCCCGACGGGGTCGTGGATGCGCACTGCTGAGGAGTACCATACTAGGACGAAACAGCTGTCCAGTGCTTCCAGGTGATCAATGGTTGTCTGATTCAGATCAATTCGTGATATCAAAATTGAATTAAACAGTTAACTATCTGTACAAACTCCCCTAATTGTAATTAACATGAGCTCACTAGTGACTAGCTCCTTGAGGTAATTCCTGGAGTTCTAGTGTGAAGACGTGACCAGTAGAGTTCAACCGTGTCGGGTGTGAGGCAGTAACTCACCAATGGCATAGAGGAGGTCGGGCAATGTATCATGAATAGGCTGAATTGGAAATATCAACCGTTGGGAGCCGACTCAGTGGTCCAATGGTAAAGCGTTCGCCAGCGGAGCCAGAAGGTCCTGGGTTCGATCCCCGACGGGGTCGTGGATGCGCACTGCTGAGGAGTACCATACTAGGACGAAACAGCTGTCCAGTGCTTCCAGGTGATCAATGGTTGTCTGATTCAGATCAATTCGTGATATCAAAATTGAATTAAACAGTTAACTATCTCTACAAACTCCCCTAATTGTAATTAACATGAGCTCACTAGTGACTAGCTCCTTGAGGTAATTCCTGGAGTTCTAGTGTGAAGACGTGACCAGTAGAGTTCAACCGTGTCGGGTGTGAGGCAGTAACTCACCAATGGCATAGAGGAGGTCGGGCAATGTATCATGAATAGGCTGAATTGGAAATATCAACCGTTGGGAGCCGACTCAGTGGTCCAATGGTAAAGCGTTCGCCGCGGAGCCAGAAGGTCCTGGGTTCGATCCCCGACGGGGTCGTGGATGCGCACTGCTGAGGAGTACCATACTAGGACGAAACAGCTGTCCAGTGCTTCCAGGTGATCAATGGTTGTCTGATTCAGATCAATTCGTGATATCAAAATTGAATTAAACAGTTAACTATCTCTACAAACTCCCCTAATTGTAATTAACATGAGCTCACTAGTGACTAGCTCCTTGAGGTAATTCCTGGAGTTCTAGTGTGAAGACGTGACCAGTAGAGTTCAACTGTGTCGGGTGTGAGGCAGTAACTCACCAATGGCATAGAGGAGGTCGGGCAATGTATCATGAATAGGCTGAATTGGAAATATCAACCGTTGGGAGCCGACTCAGTGGTCCAATGGTAAAGCGTTCGCCAGCGGAGCCAGAAGGTCCTGGGTTCGATCCCCGACGGGGTCGTGGATGCGCACTGCTGAGGAGTACCATACTAGGACGAAACAGCTGTCCAGTGCTTCCAGGTGATCAATGGTTGTCTGATTCAGATCAATTCGTGATATCAAAATTGAATTAAACAGTTAACTATCTCTACAAACTCCCCTAATTGTAATTAACATGAGCTCACTAGTGACTAGCTCCTTGAGGTAATTCCTGGAGTTCTAGTGTGAAGACGTGACCAGTAGAGTTCAACCTGTGTCGGGTGTGAGGCAGTAACTCACCAATGGCATAGAGGAGGTCGGGCAATGTATCATGAATAGGCTGAATTGGAAATATCAACCGTTGGGAGCCGACTCAGTGGTCCAATGGTAAAGCGTTCGCCAGCGGAGCCAGAAGGTCCTGGGTTCGATCCCCGACGGGGTCGTGGATGCGCACTGCTGAGGAGTACCATACTAGGACGAAACAGCTGTCCAGTGCTTCCAGGTGATCAATGGTTGTCTGATTCAGATCAATTCGTGATATCAAAATTGAATTAAACAGTTAACTATCTCTACAAACTCCCCTAATTGTAATTAACATGAGCTCACTAGTGACTAGCTCCTTGAGGTAATTCCTGGAGTTCTAGTGTGAAGACGTGACCAGTAGAGTTCAACCGTGTCGGGTGTGAGGCAGTAACTCACCAATGGCATAGAGGAGGTCGGGCAATGTATCATGAATAGGCTGAATTGGAAATATCAACCGTTGGGAGCCGACTCAGTGGTCCAATGGTAAAGCGTTCGCCAGCGGAGCCAGAAGGTCCTGGGTTCGATCCCCGACGGGGTCGTGGATGCGCACTGCTGAGGAGTACCATACTAGGACGAAACAGCTGTCCAGTGCTTCCAGGTGATCAATGGTTGTCTGATTCAGATCAATTCGTGATATCAAAATTGAATTAAACAGTTAACTATCTCTACAAACTCCCCTAATTGTAATTAACATGAGCTCACTAGTGACTAGCTCCTTGAGGTAATTCCTGGAGTTCTAGTGTGAAGACGTGACCAGTAGAGTTCAACTGTGTCGGGTGTGAGGCAGTAACTCACCAATGGCATAGAGGAGGTCGGGCAATGTATCATGAATAGGCTGAATTGGAAATATCAACCGTTGGGAGCCGACTCAGTGGTCCAATGGTAAAGCGTTCGCCGCGGAGCCAGAAGGTCCTGGGTTCGATCCCCGACGGGGTCGTGGATGCGCACTGCTGAGGAGTACCATACTAGGACGAAACAGCTGTCCAGTGCTTCCAGGTGATCAATGGTTGTCTGATTCAGATCAATTCGTGATATCAAAATTGAATTAAACAGTTAACTATCTCTACAAACTCCCCTAATTGTAATTAACATGAGCTCACTAGTGACTAGCTCCTTGAGGTAATTCCTGGAGTTCTAGTGTGAAGACGTGACCAGTAGAGTTCAACCGTGTCGGGTGTGAGGCAGTAACTCACCAATGGCATAGAGGAGGTCGGGCAATGTATCATGAATAGGCTGAATTGGAAATATCAACCGTTGGGAGCCGACTCAGTGGTCCAATGGTAAAGCGTTCGCCACGGAGCCAGAAGGTCCTGGGTTCGATCCCCGACGGGGTCGTGGATGCGCACTGCTGAGGAGTACCATACTAGGACGAAACAGCTGTCCAGTGCTTCCAGGTGATCAATGGTTGTCTGATTCAGATCAATTCGTGATATCAAAATTGAATTAAACAGTTAACTATCTCTACAAACTCCCCTAATTGTAATTAACATGAGCTCACTAGTGACTAGCTCCTTGAGGTAATTCCTGGAGTTCTAGTGTGAAGACGTGACCAGTAGAGTTCAACTGTGTCGGGTGTGAGGCAGTAACTCACCAATGGCATAGAGGAGGTCGGGCAATGTATCATGAATAGGCTGAATTGGAAATATCAACCGTTGGGAGCCGACTCAGTGGTCCAATGGTAAAGCGTTCGCCGCGGAGCCAGAAGGTCCTGGGTTCGATCCCCGACGGGGTCGTGGATGCGCACTGCTGAGGAGTACCATACTAGGACGAAACAGCTGTCCAGTGCTTCCAGGTGATCAATGGTTGTCTGATTCAGATCAATTCGTGATATCAAAATTGAATTAAACAGTTAACTATCTCTACAAACTCCCCTAATTGTAATTAACATGAGCTCACTAGTGACTAGCTCCTTGAGGTAATTCCTGGAGTTCTAGTGTGAAGACGTGACCAGTAGAGTTCAACTGTGTCGGGTGTGAGGCAGTAACTCACCAATGGCATAGAGGAGGTCGGGCAATGTATCATGAATAGGCTGAATTGGAAATATCAACCGTTGGGAGCCGACTCAGTGGTCCAATGGTAAAGCGTTCGCCGCGGAGCCAGAAGGTCCTGGGTTCGATCCCCGACGGGGTCGTGGATGCGCACTGCTGAGGAGTACCATACTAGGACGAAACAGCTGTCCAGTGCTTCCAGGTGATCAATGGTTGTCTGATTCAGATCAATTCGTGATATCAAAATTGAATTAAACAGTTAACTATCTCTACAAACTCCCCTAATTGTAATTAACATGAGCTCACTAGTGACTAGCTCCTTGAGGTAATTCCTGGAGTTCTAGTGTGAAGACGTGACCAGTAGAGTTCAACCTGTGTCGGGTGTGAGGCAGTAACTCACCAATGGCATAGAGGAGGTCGGGCAATGTATCATGAATAGGCTGAATTGGAAATATCAACCGTTGGGAGCCGACTCAGTGGTCCAATGGTAAAGCGTTCGCCACGGAGCCAGAAGGTCCTGGGTTCGATCCCCGACGGGGTCGTGGATGCGCACTGCTGAGGAGTACCATACTAGGACGAAACAGCTGTCCAGTGCTTCCAGGTGATCAATGGTTGTCTGATTCAGATCAATTCGTGATATCAAAATTGAATTAAACAGTTAACTATCTCTACAAACTCCCCTAATTGTAATTAACATGAGCTCACTAGTGACTAGCTCCTTGAGGTAATTCCTGGAGTTCTAGTGTGAAGACGTGACCAGTAGAGTTCAACTGTGTCGGGTGTGAGGCAGTAACTCACCAATGGCATAGAGGAGGTCGGGCAATGTATCATGAATAGGCTGAATTGGAAATATCAACCGTTGGGAGCCGACTCAGTGGTCCAATGGTAAAGCGTTCGCCACGGAGCCAGAAGGTCCTGGGTTCGATCCCCGACGGGGTCGTGGATGCGCACTGCTGAGGAGTACCATACTAGGACGAAACAGCTGTCCAGTGCTTCCAGGTGATCAATGGTTGTCTGATTCAGATCAATTCGTGATATCAAAATTGAATTAAACAGTTAACTATCTCTACAAACTCCCCTAATTGTAATTAACATGAGCTCACTAGTGACTAGCTCCTTGAGGTAATTCCTGGAGTTCTAGTGTGAAGACGTGACCAGTAGAGTTCAACTGTGTCGGGTGTGAGGCAGTAACTCACCAATGGCATAGAGGAGGTCGGGCAATGTATCATGAATAGGCTGAATTGGAAATATCAACCGTTGGGAGCCGACTCAGTGGTCCAATGGTAAAGCGTTCGCCGCGGAGCCAGAAGGTCCTGGGTTCGATCCCCGACGGGGTCGTGGATGCGCACTGCTGAGGAGTACCATACTAGGACGAAACAGCTGTCCAGTGCTTCCAGGTGATCAATGGTTGTCTGATTCAGATCAATTCGTGATATCAAAATTGAATTAAACAGTTAACTATCTCTACAAACTCCCCTAATTGTAATTAACATGAGCTCACTAGTGACTAGCTCCTTGAGGTAATTCCTGGAGTTCTAGTGTGAAGACGTGACCAGTAGAGTTCAACTGTGTCGGGTGTGAGGCAGTAACTCACCAATGGCATAGAGGAGGTCGGGCAATGTATCATGAATAGGCTGAATTGGAAATATCAACCGTTGGGAGCCGACTCAGTGGTCCAATGGTAAAGCGTTCGCCGCGGAGCCAGAAGGTCCTGGGTTCGATCCCCGACGGGGTCGTGGATGCGCACTGCTGAGGAGTACCATACTAGGACGAAACAGCTGTCCAGTGCTTCCAGGTGATCAATGGTTGTCTGATTCAGATCAATTCGTGATATCAAAATTGAATTAAACAGTTAACTATCTCTACAAACTCCCCTAATTGTAATTAACATGAGCTCACTAGTGACTAGCTCCTTGAGGTAATTCCTGGAGTTCTAGTGTGAAGACGTGACCAGTAGAGTTCAACTGTGTCGGGTGTGAGGCAGTAACTCACCAATGGCATAGAGGAGGTCGGGCAATGTATCATGAATAGGCTGAATTGGAAATATCAACCGTTGGGAGCCGACTCAGTGGTCCAATGGTAAAGCGTTCGCCACGGAGCCAGAAGGTCCTGGGTTCGATCCCCGACGGGGTCGTGGATGCGCACTGCTGAGGAGTACCATACTAGGACGAAACAGCTGTCCAGTGCTTCCAGGTGATCAATGGTTGTCTGATTCAGATCAATTCGTGATATCAAAATTGAATTAAACAGTTAACTATCTCTACAAACTCCCCTAATTGTAATTAACATGAGCTCACTAGTGACTAGCTCCTTGAGGTAATTCCTGGAGTTCTAGTGTGAAGACGTGACCAGTAGAGTTCAACCTGTGTCGGGTGTGAGGCAGTAACTCACCAATGGCATAGAGGAGGTCGGGCAATGTATCATGAATAGGCTGAATTGGAAATATCAACCGTTGGGAGCCGACTCAGTGGTCCAATGGTAAAGCGTTCGCCGCGGAGCCAGAAGGTCCTGGGTTCGATCCCCGACGGGGTCGTGGATGCGCACTGCTGAGGAGTACCATACTAGGACGAAACAGCTGTCCAGTGCTTCCAGGTGATCAATGGTTGTCTGATTCAGATCAATTCGTGATATCAAAATTGAATTAAACAGTTAACTATCTGTACAAACTCCCCTAATTGTAATTAACATGAGCTCACTAGTGACTAGCTCCTTGAGGTAATTCCTGGAGTTCTAGTGTGAAGACGTGACCAGTAGAGTTCAACTGTGTCGGGTGTGAGGCAGTAACTCACCAATGGCATAGAGGAGGTCGGGCAATGTATCATGAATAGGCTGAATTGGAAATATCAACCGTTGGGAGCCGACTCAGTGGTCCAATGGTAAAGCGTTCGCCGCGGAGCCAGAAGGTCCTGGGTTCGATCCCCGACGGGGTCGTGGATGCGCACTGCTGAGGAGTACCATACTAGGACGAAACAGCTGTCCAGTGCTTCCAGGTGATCAATGGTTGTCTGATTCAGATCAATTCGTGATATCAAAATTGAATTAAACAGTTAACTATCTCTACAAACTCCCCTAATTGTAATTAACATGAGCTCACTAGTGACTAGCTCCTTGAGGTAATTCCTGGAGTTCTAGTGTGAAGACGTGACCAGTAGAGTTCAACCTGTGTCGGGTGTGAGGCAGTAACTCACCAATGGCATAGAGGAGGTCGGGCAATGTATCATGAATAGGCTGAATTGGAAATATCAACCGTTGGGAGCCGACTCAGTGGTCCAATGGTAAAGCGTTCGCCACGGAGCCAGAAGGTCCTGGGTTCGATCCCCGACGGGGTCGTGGATGCGCACTGCTGAGGAGTACCATACTAGGACGAAACAGCTGTCCAGTGCTTCCAGGTGATCAATGGTTGTCTGATTCAGATCAATTCGTGATATCAAAATTGAATTAAACAGTTAACTATCTCTACAAACTCCCCTAATTGTAATTAACATGAGCTCACTAGTGACTAGCTCCTTGAGGTAATTCCTGGAGTTCTAGTGTGAAGACGTGACCAGTAGAGTTCAACTGTGTCGGGTGTGAGGCAGTAACTCACCAATGGCATAGAGGAGGTCGGGCAATGTATCATGAATAGGCTGAATTGGAAATATCAACCGTTGGGAGCCGACTCAGTGGTCCAATGGTAAAGCGTTCGCCGCGGAGCCAGAAGGTCCTGGGTTCGATCCCCGACGGGGTCGTGGATGCGCACTGCTGAGGAGTACCATACTAGGACGAAACAGCTGTCCAGTGCTTCCAGGTGATCAATGGTTGTCTGATTCAGATCAATTCGTGATATCAAAATTGAATTAAACAGTTAACTATCTCTACAAACTCCCCTAATTGTAATTAACATGAGCTCACTAGTGACTAGCTCCTTGAGGTAATTCCTGGAGTTCTAGTGTGAAGACGTGACCAGTAGAGTTCAACTGTGTCGGGTGTGAGGCAGTAACTCACCAATGGCATAGAGGAGGTCGGGCAATGTATCATGCATAGGCTGAATTAACTAAAGTATTTTAGCTAGTTTATATAGTGGTCTAGATACTATTGACATTGATCAAGTAACTATTTAAATTTGAATATTAATCGATATCAAAATAATCTGGTATGTGGGGTCAATCATCAACACTCATATTAATAATAATAATAATAATAATAATAATAATAATAATAATAATAATAATAATAATAATAATAATAATAATAATAATAATAATAATAATAATAATAATAATAATAATAATAATAATAATAATAATAATAATAATAATAATAATAATAATAATAATAATAATAATAATAATAATAATAATAATAATAATAATAATAATAATAATAATAATAATAATAATAATAATAATAATAATAATAATAATAATAATAATAATAATAATAATAATAATAATAATAATAATAATAATAATAATAATAATAATAATAATAATAATAATAATAATAATAATAATAATAATAATAATAATAATAATAATAATAATAATAATAATAATAATAATAATAATAATAATAATAATAATAATAATAATAATAATAATAATAATAATAATAATAATAATAATAATAATAATAATAATAATAATAATAATAATAATAATAATAATAATAATAATAATAATAATAATAATAATAATAATAATAATAATAATAATAATAATAATAATAATAATAATAATAATAATAATAATAATAATAATAATAATAATAATAATAATAATAATAATAATAATAATAATAATAATAATAATAATAATAATAATAATAATAATAATAATAATAATAATAATAATAATAATAATAATAATAATAATAATAATAATAATAATAATAATAATAATAATAATAATAATAATAATAATAATAATAATAATAATAATAATAATAATAATAATAATAATAATAATAATAATAATAATAATAATAATAATAATAATAATAATAATAATAATAATAATAATAATAATAATAATAATAATAATAATAATAATAATAATAATAATAATAATAATAATAATAATAATAATAATAATAATAATAATAATAATAATAATAATAATAATAATAATAATAATAATAATAATAATAATAATAATAATAATAATAATAATAATAATAATAATAATAATAATAATAATAATAATAATAATAATAATAATAATAATAATAATAATAATAATAATAATAATAATAATAATAATAATAATAATAATAATAATAATAATAATAATAATAATAATAATAATAATAATAATAATAATAATAATAATAATAATAATAATAATAATAATAATAATAATAATAATAATAATAATAATAATAATAATAATAATAATAATAATAATAATAATAATAATAATAATAATAATAATAATAATAATAATAATAATAATAATAATAATAATAATAATAATAATAATAATAATAATAATAATAATAATAATAATAATAATAATAATAATAATAATAATAATAATAATAATAATAATAATAATAATAATAATAATAATAATAATAATAATAATAATAATAATAATAATAATAATAATAATAATAATAATAATAATAATAATAATAATAATAATAATAATAATAATAATAATAATAATAATAATAATAATAATAATAATAATAATAATAATAATAATAATAATAATAATAATAATAATAATAATAATAATAATAATAATAATAATAATAATAATAATAATAATAATAATAATAATAATAATAATAATAATAATAATAATAATAATAATAATAATAATAATAATAATAATAATAATAATAATAATAATAATAATAATAATAATAATAATAATAATAATAATAATAATAATAATAATAATAATAATAATAATAATAATAATAATAATAATAATAATAATAATAATAATAATAATAATAATAATAATAATAATAATAATAATAATAATAATAATAATAATAATAATAATAATAATAATAATAATAATAATAATAATAATAATAATAATAATAATAATAATAATAATAATAATAATAATAATAATAATAATAATAATAATAATAATAATAATAATAATAATAATAATAATAATAATAATAATAATAATAATAATAATAATAATAATAATAATAATAATAATAATAATAATAATAATAATAATAATAATAATAATAATAATAATAATAATAATAATAATAATATTTCTTCGTCTTAATTTATTTTTGCTTCTTTTCATCTCTTCTAGCGGGTAGTTTCGAAAGGTTTTATCCTTTTCTTCCCCATCATTCTTTTTCGTACTCTTATTCTACCAATATTTTTCGTCAGTATTTCTTCGTACCTTGCATATTATTGTCAATTATATTGTCCTTATTTCCTACATTTATCCTCTATATTTTAGTGACCTCGGATATCAACAATTCTCAGTTACATACATCATTTTAGTATACTGTATTATTATTATTATTATTATTATTATTATTATTATTATTATTATTATTATTATTATTATTATTATTATTATTATTATTATTATTATTATTATTATTATTATTATTATTATTATTATTATTATTATTATTATTATTATTATTATTATTATTATTATTATTATTATTATTATTATTATTATTATTATTATTATTATTATTATTATTATTATTATTATTATTATTATTATTATTATTATTATTATTATTATTATTATTATTATTATTATTATTATTATTATTATTATTATTATTATTATTATTATTATTATTATTATTATTATTATTATTATTATTATTATTATTATTATTATTATTATTATTATTATTATTATTATTATTATTATTATTATTATTATTATTATTATTATTATTATTATTATTATTATTATTATTATTATTATTATTATTATTATTATTATTATTATTATTATTATTATTATTATTATTATTATTATTATTATTATTATTATTATTATTATTATTATTATTATTATTATTATTATTATTATTATTATTATTATTATTATTATTATTATTATTATTATTATTATTATTATTATTATTATTATTATTATTATTATTATTATTATTATTATTATTATTATTATTATTATTATTATTATTATTATTATTATTATTATTATTATTATTATTATTATTATTATTATTATTATTATTATTATTATTATTATTATTATTATTATTATTATTATTATTATTATTATTATTATTATTATTATTATTATTATTATTATTATTATTATTATTATTATTATTATTATTATTATTATTATTATTATTATTATTATTATTATTATTATTATTATTATTATTATTATTATTATTATTATTATTATTATTATTATTATTATTATTATTATTATTATTATTATTATTATTATTATTATTATTATTATTATTATTATTATTATTATTATTATTATTATTATTATTATTATTATTATTATTATTATTATTATTATTATTATTATTATTATTATTATTATTATTATTATTATTATTATTATTATTATTATTATTATTATTATTATTATTATTATTATTATTATTATTATTATTATTATTATTATTATTATTATTATTATTATTATTATTATTATTATTATTATTATTATTATTATTATTATTATTATTATTATTATTATTATTATTATTATTATTATTATTATTATTATTATTATTATTATTATTATTATTATTATTATTATTATTATTATTATTATTATTATTATTATTATTATTATTATTATTATTATTATTATTATTATTATTATTATTATTATTATTATTATTATTATTATTATTATTATTATTATTATTATTATTATTATTATTATTATTATTATTATTATTATTATTATTATTATTATTATTATTATTATTATTATTATTATTATTATTATTATTATTATTATTATTATTATTATTATTATTATTATTATTATTATTATTATTATTATTATTATTATTATTATTATTATTATTATTATTATTATTATTATTATTATTATTATTATTATTATTATTATTATTATTATTATTATTATTATTATTATTATTATTATTATTATTATTATTATTATTATTATTATTATTATTATTATTATTATTATTATTATTATTATTATTATTATTATTATTATTATTATTATTATTATTATTATTATTATTATTATTATTATTATTATTATTATTATTATTATTATTATTATTATTATTATTATTATTATTATTATTATTATTATTATTATTATTATTATTATTATTATTATTATTATTATTATTATTATTATTATTATTATTATTATTATTATTATTATTATTATTATTATTATTATTATTATTATTATTATTATTATTATTATTATTATTATTATTATTATTATTATTATTATTATTATTATTATTATTATTATTATTATTATTATTATTATTATTATTATTATTATTATTATTATTATTATTATTATTATTATTATTATTATTATTATTATTATTATTATTATTATTATTATTATTATTATTATTATTATTATTATTATTATTATTATTATTATTATTATTATTATTATTATTATTATTATTATTATTATTATTATTATTATTATTATTATTATTATTATTATTATTATTATTATTATTATTATTATTATTATTATTATTATTATTATTATTATTATTATTATTATTATTATTATTATTATTATTATTATTATTATTATTATTATTATTATTATTATTATTATTATTATTATTATTATTATTATTATTATTATTATTATTATTATTATTATTATTATTATTATTATTATTATTATTATTATTATTATTATTATTATTATTATTATTATTATTATTATTATTATTATTATTATTATTATTATTATTATTATTATTATTATTATTATTATTATTATTATTATTATTATTATTATTATTATTATTATTATTATTATTATTATTATTATTATTATTATTATTATTATTATTATTATTATTATTATTATTATTATTATTATTATTATTATTATTATTATTATTATTATTATTATTATTATTATTATTATTATTATTATTATTATTATTATTATTATTATTATTATTATTGGTTGATGGTAGTGGGAAATTCATGTGTCTCAGTGTACGTAGCTAAATCACAGCATGCATATATATGTGTGCACATATCACTACTCACCTCCATATATATATATATATATATATATATATATATATATATATATATATATATATATATATATATATATATATATATATATATATATATATATATATATATATATATATATATATATATATATATATATATATATATATATATATATATATATATATATATATATATATATATATATATATATATATATATATATATATATATATATATATATATATATATATATATATATATATATATATATATATATATATATATATATATATATATATATATATATATATATATATATATATATATATATATATATATATATATATATATATATATATATATATATATATATATATATATATATATATATATATATATATATATATATATATATATATATATATATATATATATATATATATATATATATATATATATATATATATATATATATATATATATATATATATATATATATATATATATATATATATATATATATATATATATATATATATATATATATATATATATATATATATATATATATATATATATATATATATATATATATATATATATATATATATATATATATATATATATATATATATATATATATATATATATATATATATATATATATATATATATATATATATATATATATATATATATATATATATATATATATATATATATATATATATATATATATATATATATATATATATATATATATATATATATATATATATATATATATATATATATATATATATATATATATATATATATATATATATATATATATATATATATATATATATATATATATATATATATATATATATATATATATATATATATATATATATATATATATATATATATATATATATATATATATATATATATATATATATATATATATATATATATATATATATATATATATATATATATATATATATATATATATATATATATATATATATATATATATATATATATATATATATATATATATATATATATATATATATATATATATATATATATATATATATATATATATATATATATATATATATATATATATATATATATATATATATATATATATATATATATATATATATATATATATATATATATATATATATATATATATATATATATATATATATATATATATATATATATATATATATATATATATATATATATATATATATATATATATATATATATATATATATATATATATATATATATATATATATATATATATATATATATATATATATATATATATATATATATATATATATATATATATATATATATATATATATATATATATATATATATATATATATATATATATATATATATATATATATATATATATATATATATATATATATATATATATATATATATATATATATATATATATATATATATATATATATATATATATATATATATATATATATATATATATATATATATATATATATATATATATATATATATATATATATATATATATATATATATATATATATATATATATATATATATATATATATATATATATATATATATATATATATATATATATATATATATATATATATATATATATATATATATATATATATATATATATATATATATATATATATATATATATATATATATATATATATATATATATATATATATATATATATATATATATATATATATATATATATATATATATATATATATATATATATATATATATATATATATATATATATATATATATATATATATATATATATATATATATATATATATATATATATATATATATATATATATATATATATATATATATATATATATATATATATATATATATATATATATATATATATATATATATATATATATTATTATTATTATTATTATTATTATTATTATTATTATTATTATTATTATTATTATTATTATTATTATTATTATTATTATTATTATTATTATTATTATTATTATTATTATTATTATTATTATTATTATTATTATTATTATTATTATTATTATTATTATTATTATTATTATTATTATTATTATTATTATTATTATTATTATTATTATTATTATTATTATTATTATTATTATTATTATTATTATTATTATTATTATTATTATTATTATTATTATTATTATTATTATTATTATTATTATTATTATTATTATTATTATTATTATTATTATTATTATTATTATTATTATTATTATTATTATTATTATTATTATTATTATTATTATTATTATTATTATTATTATTATTATTATTATTATTATTATTATTATTATTATTATTATTATTATTATTATTATTATTATTATTATTATTATTATTATTATTATTATTATTATTATTATTATTATTATTATTATTATTATTATTATTATTATTATTATTATTATTATTATTATTATTATTATTATTATTATTATTATTATTATTATTATTATTATTATTATTATTATTATTATTATTATTATTATTATTATTATTATTATTATTATTATTATTATTATTATTATTATTATTATTATTATTATTATTATTATTATTATTATTATTATTATTATTATTATTATTATTATTATTATTATTATTATTATTATTATTATTATTATTATTATTATTATTATTATTATTATTATTATTATTATTATTATTATTATTATTATTATTATTATTATTATTATTATTATTATTATTATTATTATTATTATTATTATTATTATTATTATTATTATTATTATTATTATTATTATTATTATTATTATTATTATTATTATTATTATTATTATTATTATTATTATTATTATTATTATTATTATTATTATTATTATTATTATTATTATTATTATTATTATTATTATTATTATTATTATTATTATTATTATTATTATTATTATTATTATTATTATTATATTGTTATTTTATATATTGCTAATAATAAAGGTACACAGAATGAATTGAATATCACGCAATCTCTTCCTACTTTTATTGACTTTACAACATTTTAAGACCGAATAAATGAACTGAATACAATTCTTTCTATTATTGTTATTGTTACTATTCGACGAATCTTGACAATCACTCACTACATTTTGCAATCTCTTACCTATTCGATTACATTCTAAATGGGATTCAACCATTGTCTACAAAGATTTGATCTAATTGTATATTGGGATTTAATGTTACACGTTTCAAAATTCACCATTTTAAAATTAAGATTTATAAATATACTTGAAGTGTATTAATAAGTAAGACAATTTCAAATCAATGCAAATGTTGAGATGATTTGTGTGGAAATAATACTCTTTTCTAGCTGCATATTTGTTTATGTAGCACTGTAGTGCATCTAAATTCAACTACCATGCAATAACCTATTCCTATTACTAAACACTGCATGAATGTCAGGAAATAGACAATCTTTATAAATATATCGTAAACAATGAATAGAAATGAAGCGAACAATAAAACTCACCCAGGTTTGTGCATTTATCCACTCCACGTTGTTCTTTTTCAGTATATTTGACCACATGGTGAACGTAGTATAAATCTAGAATTGTTCAAATAATGCATATTAGTTTGTACAGAAGTGGGTCATAAAAAAGAAATGCAAGACTGGAGCAAATTTATAGCACAAATCCACCTTGAGTTTCTGGTAAAGTTTAATAATATCTAAAGAGTCACTAAAATCATGAGGCTATTAAAGTTAACGAGGCATTGGTGAAACGATGTAAATATACAGAATTATTGTGGGAAGATTTACAGACAAATCTACTTACTTCATGTATGAAAATGTCTGGCAAATGTGTGATGAGTTAGGCTTTGCACTAACTTTACCGGAATTCGATACTTTAACAAGCACAACATGCTCCAGTGTTTAGAAACCTCTCATTAATGCTGCATAATTAACTAAAGTATTTTAGCTAGTTTATATAGTGGTCTAGATACTATTGACATTGATCAAGTAACTATTTAAATTTGAATATTAATCGATATCAAAATAATCTGGTATGTGGGGTCAATCATCAACACTCATATTAATAATAAATTCATGAGAGTTAATCAATAGACATGAACTCATAATTCGATTATCAAAGAAAGAGAGGGTTTATAAGTGTTCATTGTCTTAGCGCCTCACACCACTTTACACTTTGTGTGTTTGTTGATCGACTTGTCTGTCTATTTGCCGTTGTGAAATTTTTGGTGTTTTCGTGTTTGTGTGGGTGTGTGTTGTAATGAAGAAGTGGTTGTTAGTGTGTGAATGCATCGATGCAGCGACGCTTCCCATCTACCGGTTTTATTACCTGCCTTGCTGATTATAGAAAGCATTCCTGCCTTCCTAAATACCTTCAAATCAGTGTTCAAAGTGTTTCTACATCATCTACAAAATTGCTACCGTTATCATGTAATTCAGTAGTAAAACACGTACAAGTTGCCCCATGTTCTATTCAAGTAATTATTTGTCATATTCACCACTCAGAGGTGCCGATCAACGTGCGTTTCGAATGAGACGCATCAACTTGTGGCAATGAGAGTGCATAGTGTGACGATCATGTTAGGCATGCATAGGATGCGACGCCTTTAATACTTGCAACAATTTGGCTAAAACTACCAATCTCTACAAACCACCTCAATTCAATCGGCTTATTTATCAAACAAGAGACGCCCACTCATCATTACAATAAGTTGTCTCGATGTTACTCTCATCCTGAAAGCCGTTGGTTCTGAGCCTCAAATGTGAACTCGTAATAAAAGTAGACCGATTAGTTAACTCATATGTCTTCATGGAGCCATATGATTGGTTGATGGTAGTGGGAAATTCATGTGTCTCAGTGTACGTAGCTAAATCACAGCATGCATATATATGTGTGCACATATCACTACCACCTCCATATATATATATATATATATATATATATATATATATATATATATATATATATATATATATATATATATATATATATATATATATATATATATATATATATATATATATATATATATATATATATATATATATATATATATATATATATATATATATATATATATATATATATATATATATATATATATATATATATATATATATATATATATATATATATATATATATATATATATATATATATATATATATATATATATATATATATATATATATATATATATATATATATATATATATATATATATATATATATATATATATATATATATATATATATATATATATATATATATATATATATATATATATATATATATATATATATATATATATATATATATATATATATATATATATATATATATATATATATATATATATATATATATATATATATATATATATATATATATATATATATATATATATATATATATATATATATATATATATATATATATATATATATATATATATATATATATATATATATATATATATATATATATATATATATATATATATATATATATATATATATATATATATATATATATATATATATATATATATATATATATATATATATATATATATATATATATATATATATATATATATATATATATATATATATATATATATATATATATATATATATATATATATATATATATATATATATATATATATATATATATATATATATATATATATATATATATATATATATATATATATATATATATATATATATATATATATATATATATATATATATATATATATATATATATATATATATATATATATATATATATATATATATATATATATATATATATATATATATATATATATATATATATATATATATATATATATATATATATATATATATATATATATATATATATATATATATATATATATATATATATATATATATATATATATATATATATATATATATATATATATATATATATATATATATATATATATATATATATATATATATATATCCTCTATATTTTAGTGACCTCGGATATCAACAATTCTCAGTTACATACATCATTTTAGTATACTGTATTATTATTATTATTATTATATTATTATTATTATTATTATTCTGTACAAAGTTACTGTGTTATTTTTTTAAATATGTATTTAAATGGTGAAGTAAGAATCATCTTACTAATTTTTAGATTGTTTGATTTTTAAGACATTTGAAATAATTAAGTTTAATCAAATCTATTGCTTATTTTATCTTAAACAATTAATTGTTCGTTGTTCTTTTTATCAGTAGATCAATCAAGCATATCCATTAATATTCTAGAACGTGTTACATGAACGCTGGCAAATATACACGCATAAGGTAAATGCTTAAGAAACTTTATTTCACCTTGTGTTGATTCAAATGACTGATTGTGATTTACGGTCCTAGAAAGCTTTCCTATTCGAAAGGTACGAAATGTATACTTAGTCGTTTTTAAATACGATACAACAATAAGCATAGTTTCAGCAATTTATCACCAGAATTCAAATAACTACGATGATTACACAGCCAACGTTAACTTGCTTTGGAGTAGGTTCTCAGTAAACGTAATGACATATGAACCGAATCCCTTCATGATTATTATTATTCACCCCATTAGGAAAAGTGGTAATATTTTTCATTAACGAATAGTTTATGTACCCTCCTAAAACCAGTGATTTGAATCCAATTATTGTTAATTACTCATTGGACAAATTGATGTAGGGTGTAGGCTGGGAAAATCGACAAGATGGGGGAGTTGGATAGTTTGCTAAATAATGTATTCATACAAATATTCATTGTCCTAAAATCAGTGAATTTAATTCAAATACCATTAGTTCCTGATTGGACAAATCAAGACAGTGGGTAGACTAGAGAAATTAGGGTGGATGATAAAAATTGTTGTGTAGTAAAAGACCATAATTTTACATGGGTGGGTTGACAAGTATGAAATTGCATTCTACGTAGAATGATATTGACTAAGTGAAACTGTGAAATGGGAGGTGGTGGTGGGGAATGGTGAGTAATAATTATAGGTTAGACTCAAACAACTTAAAATGACATAGGCGATAGCTATGCGGGTCAAGAGGCCAGAACTGTGAATACAGAAGAAGTACGTTCAACCCCTTCTCCTGCCATGGCCGACGTAAGATCCATGAAACCGATCTCCACCTAAATCATACGACGATTTAATTTGATTAATGCATATTTCTCTTCCCCTCTTTATGTGCATTTCTATAATTCAAGTCTGCCCTATCCAAATACCACTCTTGTGCACAAATACATATAATAATAATAATAATAATACTAATAATAATAATAATATAATAATAATAATAATAATAATATAATAATAATAATATAATAATAATAAAATAATAATAATAATAAAATAATAATAATAATAATAATAATATAATAATAATAATAAAATAATAATAATATAATAATAATAATAATATAATAATAATAAAATAATAATAATAATAATAATATAATAATAATAATAATATAATAATAATAAAATAATAATAATAATAATATAATAATAATAATATAATAATAATAATATAATAATAATAATATAATAATAATAATAATATAATAATAATAATAATATAATAATAATAATAATATAATAATAATAATATAATAATAATAATAATAATATAATAATAATAAAATAATAATAATATAATAATAATAATATAATAATAATAAAATAATAATAATATAATAATAATAATAATATAATAATAATAAAATAATAATAATATAATAATAATAAAATAATAATAATAATAATAATAAAATAATAATAATATAATAATAATAAAATAATAATAATAATAATAATATAATAATAATAATAATATAATAATAATAATAATAATAATATAATAATAATAATAATATAATAATAATAATAATAATATAATAATAATAATATAATAATAATAATAATAAAATAATAATAATAATAATATAATAATAATAAAATAATAATAATAATAATAATATAATAATAATAATAATAATAATATAATAATAATAATAATAATATAATAATAATAAAATAATAATAATAATATAATAATAATAATATAATAATAATAATATAATAATAATAAAATAATAATAATATAATAATAATAAAATAATAATAATAATAATAATAATATAATAATAATAATATAATAATAATAATATAATAATAATAATATAATAATAATAATATAATAATAATAATATAATAATAATAATATAATAATAATAATATAATAATAATAATAATATAATAATAATAATAATAATATAATAATAATAATATAATAATAATAAAATAATAATAATATAATAATAATAATAAAATAATAATAATATAATAATAATAATATAATAATAATAAAATAATAATAATAATAATATAATAATAATAATATAATAATAATAATATAATAATAATAATATAATAATAATAATATAATAATAATAATAATAATAATATAATAATAATAATATAATAATAATAATATAATAATAATAATAATAATAATATAATAATAATAATAATAATAATATAATAATAATAATATAATAATAATAATAATAATAATATAATAATAATAATATAATAATAATAATAATATAATAATAATAATATAATAATAATAATAATATAATAATAATAATAATATAATAATAATAATAATATAATAATAATAATAATAATAATAATAATATAATAATAATAATATAATAATAATAATAATATAATAATAATAATATAATAATAATAATATAATAATAATAATAATAATATAATAATAATAATATAATAATAATAATATAATAATAATAATAATAATAATATAATAATAATAATAATATAATAATAATAATAATAATAATATAATAATAATAATAATATAATAATAATAATATAATAATAATAATATAATAATAATAATATAATAATAATAATATAATAATAATAATATAATAATAATAATAATATAATAATAATAATATAATAATAATAATATAATAATAATAATATAATAATAATAATATAATAATAATAATAATATAATAATAATAATATAATAATAATAATATAATAATAATAATAATATAATAATAATAATATAATAATAATAATAATAATAATAATATAATAATAATAATATAATAATAATAATATAATAATAATAATAATAATAATATAATAATAATAATATAATAATAATAATATAATAATAATAATATAATAATAATAATAATATAATAATAATAATAATATAATAATAATAATATAATAATAATAATATAATAATAATAATATAATAATAATAATATAATAATAATAATAATAATAATATAATAATAATAATAATAATATAATAATAATAATAATATAATAATAATAATAATAATATAATAATAATAATATAATAATAATAATAATATAATAATAATAATAATAATATAATAATAATAATATAATAATAATAATAATATAATAATAATAATAATATAATAATAATAATATAATAATAATAATATAATAATAATAATATAATAATAATAATATAATAATAATAATATAATAATAATAATAATAATAATAATAATATAATAATAATAATAATATAATAATAATAATATAATAATAATAATATAATAATAATAATAATAATAATAATAATATAATAATAATAATAATATAATAATAATAATATAATAATAATAATATAATAATAATAATATAATAATAATAATAATAATATAATAATAATAATAATATAATAATAATAATATAATAATAATAATAATATAATAATAATAATAATATAATAATAATAATATAATAATAATAATAATATAATAATAATAATATAATAATAATAATAATAATAATAATATAATAATAATAATAATAATAATATAATAATAATAATAATAATAATAATATAATAATAATAATAATATAATAATAATAATATAATAATAATAATATAATAATAATAATATAATAATAATAATATAATAATAATAATATAATAATAATAATAATAATATAATAATAATAATAATAATAATATAATAATAATAATATAATAATAATAATAATATAATAATAATAATATAATAATAATAATAATATAATAATAATAATATAATAATAATAATAATAATAATATAATAATAATAATATAATAATAATAATATAATAATAATAATAATATAATAATAATAATATAATAATAATAATATAATAATAATAATATAATAATAATAATATAATAATAATAATAATAATATAATAATAATAATATAAT
>JALJAT010000046.1:0-87485 GCA_034768735.1 Schistosoma mekongi
ATTTTCGATGAGAGTTTTGTAGGACTAAACAGGTAGAATATTGTGCACCACCTTCTTCCACATGTAAATGTGATGGCGAGATGTTGTGGGTGTAAGTTGATTTTCGATGAGAGTTTTGTAGGACTAAACATGGTAGAATATTGTGCACCACCTTCTTTCCCATGTAAATTGATGGCGAGATGTTGTGGGTGTAAGTTGATTTTCGATGAGAGTTTTGTAGGACTAAACAGGGTAGAATATTGTGCACCACCTTCTTCCACATGTAAATGTGATGGCGAGATGTTGTGGGTGTAAGTTGATTTTCGATGAGAGTTTTGTAGGACTAAACAGGGTAGAATATTGTGCACCACCTTCTTCCTCATGTAAATGTGAAGGCGAGATGTTGTGGGTGTAAGTTGATTGTCGATGATGAGTTTTGTAGGACTAAACAGGGTAGAATATTGTGCACCACCTTCTTCCACATGTAAATGTGATGGCGAGATGTTGTGGGTGTAAGTTGATTGTCGATGAGAGTTTTGTAGGACTAAACAGGGTTAGAATATTGTGCACCACCTTCTTCCACATGTAAATGTGATGGCGAGATGTTGTGGGTGTAAGTTGATTTTCGATGAGAGTTTTGTAGGACTAAACAGGGTAGAATATTTTGCACCACCTTCTTCCTCATGTAAATATGATGGCGAGATGTTGTGGGTGTAAGTTGATTGTCGATGATGAGTTTTGTAGGACTAAACAGTGTAGAATATTGTGCACCACCTTCTTCCCATGTAAATGTGAAGGCGAGATGTTGTGGGTGTAAGTTGATATTCGATGAGAGTTTTGTAGGACTAACAGGGTAGAATATGTGCACCACCTTCTTCCACATGTAAACGTGGTGGCGAAATGTTGTGGGTGTAAGTTGATTTTCGATGATGAGTTGTGTAGGACTAAACAGGGTAGAATATTGTGCACCACCTTCTTCCACATGTAAATATGATGGCGAGATGTTGTGGTGTAAGTTGATTGTCGATGATGAGTTTTGTAGGACTAAACAGGTAGAATATTGTGCACCACCTTCTTCCACATGTAAATGTGATGGCGAGATGTGTGGGTGTAAGTTGATTTTCGATGAGAGTTTTGTAGGACTAAACAGGGTAGAATATTGTGCACCACCTTCTTCCACATGTAAATGTGATGGCGAGATGTTGTGGTGTAAGTTGATTTTCGATGAGAGTTTTGTAGGACTAACAGGGTAGAATATGTGCACCACCTTCTTCCTCATGTAAATATGATGGCGAGATGTTGTGGTGTAAGTTGATTGTCGATGAGAGTTTTGTAGGACTAAACAGTGTAGAATATTGTGCACCACCTTCTTCCACATGTAAATGTGATGGCGAAATGTTGTGGGTGTAAGTTGATATTCGATGAGAGTTTTGTAGGACTAAACAGGGTTAGAATATTGTGCACCACCTTCTTCCTCATGTAAAGGTGATGGCGAGATGTTGTGGGTGTAAGTTGATTTTCGATGATGAGTTTTGTAGGACTAAACAGGGTAGAATATTGTTCACCACCTTCTTCCCATGTAAATGTGAAGGCGAGATGTTGTGGGTGTAAGTTGATATTCGATGAGAGTTTTGTAGGACTAAACAGGGTTAGAATATTGTGCACCACCTTCTTCCTCATGTAAATATGATGGCGAGATGTTGTGGGTGTAAGTTGATTTTCGATGATGAGTTTTGTAGGACTAAACAGAGTAGAATATTGTGCACCACCTTTTTCCACATGTAAATGTGATGGCGAGATGTTGTGGGTGTAAGTTGATTTTCGATGAGAGTTTTGTAGGACTAAACAGCGTAGAATATTGTGCACCACCTTCTTTCTCATGTAAATATGATGGCGAGATGTTGTGGGTGTAAGTTGATTTTCGATGATGAGTTTTGTAGGACTAAACAGGGTAGAATATTGTGCACCACCTTCTTCCACATGTAAATGTGATGGCGAGATGTTGTGTGTGTAATATGATTGTCGATGATGAGTTTTGTAGGACTAAACAGGGTTAGAATATTGTGCACACCTTCTTCCACATGTAAATGTGATGGCGAGATGTTGTGGGTGTAAGTGATTTTCGATGAGAGTTTTGTAGGACTAACAGGGTAGAATATTGTGCACCACCTTCTTCCTCATGTAAATGTGATGGCGAGATGTTGTGGGTGTAAGTTGATTTTCGATGAGAGTTTTGTAGGACTAAACAGGGTTAGAATATTGTGCACCACCTTCTTCCACATGTAAATGTGATGGCGAGATGTTGTGGGTGTAAGTTGATTGTCGATGATGAGTTTTGTAGGACTAAACATGGTAGAATATTGTGCACCACCTTCTTCCACATGTAAATGTGATGGCGAGATGTTGTGGGTGTAAGTTGATTTTCGATGATGAGTTTTGTAGGACTAAACAGTGTAGAATATTGTGCACCACCTTCTTCCTCATGTAAATATGATGGCGAGATGTTGTGTGTGTAAGTTGATTGTCGATGATGAGTTTTGTAGGACTAAACAGGGTAGAATATTGTGCACCACCTTCTTCCTCATGTAAAGGTGATGGCGAGATGTTGTGGGTGTAAGTGATTTTCGATGAGAGTTTTGTAGGACTAAACAGGGTAGAATATTTTGCACCACCTTCTTCCTCATGTAAATGTGATGGCGAGATGTTGTGGGTGTAATTTGATTGTCGATGATGAGTTTTGTAGGACTAAACAGGGTAGAATATTGTGCACCACCTTCTTCCACATGTAAATGTGAAGGCGAGATGTTGTGGTTGTAAGTTGATTTTCGATGAGAGTTTTGTAGGAATTAACAAGGTAGAATATTGTGCACCACCTTCTTCCACATGTAAATGTGATGGCGAGATGTTGTGGGTGTAAGTTGATTTTCGATGAGAGTTTTGTAGGATTAAACAGGGTAGAATATTTTGCACCACCTTCTTCCACATGTAAATGTGATGGCGAGATGTTGTGGTGTAAGTTGATTTTCGATGAGAGTTTTGTAGGACTAAACAGGGTTAGAATATTGTGCACCACCTTCTTCCACATGTAAATGTGATGGCGAAATGTTGTGGGTGTAAGTTGATTGTCGATGAGAGTTTTGTAGGACTAAACACGGTAGAATATTGTGCACCACCTTCTTCCCCATGTAAATGTGAAGGCGAAATGTTGTGGCTGTTAGTTGATATTCTATGAGAGTTTTGTAGGACTAAACAGGGTAGATATTGTGCACCAACTTCTTCCTCATGTAAATGTGAATGCGAAATGTTGTGGGTGTAAGTGATTTTCGATGATGAGTTTTGTAGGACTAAACAGGTAGAATATTGTGCACCACCTTCTTCCACATGTAAATGTGATGGCGAGATGTTGTGGGTGTAAGTTGATTGTCGATGAGAGTTTTGTAGGACTAAACAGGGTTAGAATATTGTGCACCACCTTCTTCCTCATGTAAATGTGATGGCGAGATGTGTGGGTGTAAGTTGATTGTCGATGAGAGTTTTGTAGGACTAACAGGGTAGAATATTGTGCACCACCTTCTTCCTCATGTAAAGGTGATGGCGAGATGTTGTGTGTGTAAGTTGATTTTCGATGAGAGATTTGTAGGACTAAACAGGGTAGAATATGTGCACCACCTTCTTCCACATGTAAATGTGAAGGCGAGATGTTGTGGGTGTAAGTTGATTTTCGATGATGAGTTTTGTAGGACTAAACAGGGTAGAATATTGTGCACCACCTTCTTCCTCATGTAAATATGATGGCGAGATGTTGTGGGTGTAAGTTGATTTTCGATGAGAGTTTTGTAGGACTAAACAGGGTAGAATATGTGCACCACCTTCTTCCTCATGTAAAGGTGATGGCGAGATATTGTGCACCACCTTCTTCCTCATGTAAATGTGAAGGCGAGATGTTGTGTGTGTAAGTTGATTGTCGATGAGAGTTTTGTGGGTGTAAGTGATTTTCGATGAGAGTTTTGTAGGACTAAACAGTGTAGAATATTTTGCACCACCTTCTTTCACATGTAAATGTGAATGCGAAATTTTGTGGGTGTAAGTTGATTTTCGATGAGAGTTTTGTAGGACTAAACAGGGTTAGAATATTGTGCACCACCTTCTTCCTCATGTAAATATGATGGCGAGATGTTGTGGGTGTAAGTTGATTTTCGATGAGAGTTTTGTAGGACTAACAGGGTAGAATATGTGCACCACCTTCTTCCTCATGTAAATGTGATGGCGAGATATTGTGCACCACCTTCTTCCTCATGTAAATATGATGGCGAGATGTGTGGGTGTAAGTTGAATTTCGATGAGAGTTTTGTAGGACTAAACAGGGTAGAATATTTTGCACCACCTTCTTCCACATGTAAATGTGATGGCGAAATGTTGTGGGTGTAAGTGATTTTCGATGAGAGTTTTGTAGGACTAAACAGGGTAGAATATTGTGCACCATCTTCTTCCCCATGTAAATGTGAAGGCGAGATGTTGTGGGTGTAAGTTGATTTTCGATGAGAGTTTTGTAGGACTAAACAGGGTAGAATATGTGCACCACCTTCTTCCACATGTAAATGTGATGGCGAGATATTGTGCACCACCTTCTTCCTCATGTAAATGTGAAGGCGAGATGTTGTGGGTGTAAGTTGATTTTCGATGATGAGTTTTGTAGGACTAAACAGTGTAGAATATTTTGCACCACCTTCTTCCTCATGTAAATATGATGGCGAGATGTTGTGGTTTAAGTTGATTGTCGATGATGAGTTTTGTAGGACTAAACAGAGTAGAATATTGTGCACCACCTTCTTCCTCATGTAAATGTGATGGCGAGATGTTGTGGGTGTAAGTTGATTTTCGATGATGAGTTTTGTAGGACTAACAGGGTAGAATATTGTGCACCACCTTCTTCCTCATGTAAATGTGAAGGCGAGATGTTGTGGGTGTAAGTTGATTTTCGATGAGAGTTTTGTAGGACTAAACAGTGTAGAATATTGTGCACCACCTTCTTCCTCATGTAAATATGATGGCGAGATGTTGTGGGTGTAAGTTGATTGTCGATGATGAGTTTTGTAGGACTAAACATGGTAGAATATTGTGCACCACCTTCTTCCTCATGTAAATGTGATGGCGAGATGTTGTGTGTGTAAGTTGATTTTCGATGATGAGTTGTGTAGGACTAAACAGGGTAGAATATTGTGCACCACCTTCTTCCTCATGTAAATATGATGGCGAGATGTTGTGGGTGTAAGTTGATTGTCGATGAGAGTTTTGTAGGACTAAACAGGTAGAATATTGTGCACCACCTTCTTCCTCATGTAAATATGATGGCGAGATGTTGTGGGTGTAAGTTGATTTTCGATGAGAGTTTTGTAGGACTAAACAGGGTAGAATATGTGCACCACCTTCTTCCACATGTAAATGTGATGGCGAGATGTTGTGGGTTGTAAGTTGATTTTCGATGAGAGTTTTGTAGGACTAAACAGGGTAGAATATTGTGCACCACCTTCTTCCACATGTAAATGTGATGGCGAGATGTTGTGGGTTGTAAGTTGATTTTCGATGAGAGTTTTGTAGGACTAAACAGTGTAGAATATTGTGCACCACCTTCTTCCACATTTAAATGTGATGGCGAGATGTTGTGGGTGTAAGTTGATTTTCGATGATGAGTTTTGTAGGACTAAACAGGGTAGAATATTGTGCACCACCTTCTTCCTCATGTAAATATGATGGCGAGATGTTGTGGGTGTAAGTTGATTGTCGATGAGAGTTTTGTAGGACTAAACACGGTAGAATATTGTGCACCACCTTCTTCCCCATATAAATGTGAAGGCGAGATGTTGTGGTGTAAGTTGATTGTCGATGATGAGTTGTGTAGGACTAAACAGTGTAGAATATTTTGCACCACCTTCTTCCTCATGTAAATATGATGGCGAGATGTTGTGGGTGTAAGTTGATTTTCGATGAGAGTTTTGTAGGACTAAACAGGGTAGAATATTGTGCACCACCTTCTTCCTCATGTAAATGTGAAGGCGAAATGTTGTGGGTGTAAGTTGATTTTCGATGAGAGATTTGTAGGACTAAACAGGGTAGAATATTTTGCACCACCTTCTTCCTCATGTAAAGGTGATGGCGAGATGTTGTAGGTGTAAGTTGATTGTCGATGATGAGTTGTGTAGGACTAAACAGGTAGAATATTGTGCACCACCTTCTTCCTCATGTAAATGTGATGGCGAGATGTTGTGGGTGTAAGTTGATTTTCGATGAGAGTTTTGTAGGACTAAACAGGGTAGAATATTGTGCACCACCTTCTTCCACATGTAAATGTGATGGCGAGATGTTGTGGGTGTAAGTTGATTTTCGATGAGAGTTTTGTAGGACTAAACAGGGTAGAATATTGTGCACCACCTTCTTCCACATGTAAATGTGATGGCGAGATGTTGTGGGTGTAATTTGATTTTCGATGAGAGTTTTGTAGGACTAACAGGGTAGAATATTGTGCACCACCTTCTTCCTCATGTAAAGGTGATGGCGAGATGTTGTGGGTTGTAAGTTGATTTTCGATGAGAGTTTTGTAGGACTAACAGGGTAGAATATTGTGCACCACCTTCTTCCCCATGTAAATGTGAAGGCGAAATGTTGTGGGTGTAAGTTGATTGTCGATGATGAGTTGTGTAGGACTAAACAGGGTAGAATATTGTGCACCACCTTCTTCCCCATGTAAATGTGAAGGCGAAATGTTGTGGGTGTAAGTTGATTTTCGATGAGAGTTTTGTAGGACTAAACAGGGTAGAATATTGTGCACCACCTTCTTCCTCATGTAAATATGATGGCGAGATGTTGTGGGTGTAAGTTGATTGTCGATGATGAGTTTTGTAGGACTAAACAGGGTAGAATATTTTGCACCACCTTCTTCCTCATGTAAAGGTGATGGCGAGATGTTGTGGGTGTAAGTTGATTTTCGATGAGAGTTTTGTAGGACTAAACATGGTAGAATATTGTGCACAACCTTCTTCCCCATGTAAATGTGATGGCGAGATGTTGTGTGTGTAAGTTGATATTCGATGAGAGTTTTGTAGGACTAAACAGGGTAGAATATTGTGCACCAACTTCTTCCCCATGTAAATGTGAAGGCGAAATGTTGTGGGTGTAAGTTGATTTTCGATGAGAGTTTTGTAGGACTAAACAGGGTAGAATATTGTGCACCACCTTCTTCCCCATGTAAATGTGAAGGCGAAATGTTGTGGGTGTAATTTGATTGTCGATGAGAGTTTTGTAGGACTAAACATGGTAGAATATTGTGCACCACCTTCTTCCTCATGTAAAGGTGATGGCGAGATGTTGTGGGTGTAAGTTGATTTTCGATGAGAGTTTTGTAGGACTAAACAGGGTAGAATATTGTGCACCACCTTCTTCCCCATTTAAATGTGAAGGCGAAATGTTGTGGGTGTAATTTGATTTTCGATGAGAGTTTTGTAGGACTAAACATGGTAGAATATTGTGCACCACCTTCTTCCCCATGTAAATGTGATGGCGAGATGTTGTGGGTGTAATTTGATTGTCGATGATGAGTTGTGTAGGACTAAACAGGGTAGAATATTGTGCACCACCTTCTTCCCCATGTAAATGTGAAGGCGAAATGTTGTGGGTGTAATTTGATTGTCGATGATGAGTTTTGTAGGACTAACAGGGTAGAATATTTTGCACCACCTTCTTCCCCATGTAAATGTGATGGCGAGATGTTGTGGGTGTAATTTGATTTTCGATGAGAGTTTTGTAGGACTAAACAGGGTAGAATATTTTGCACCACCTTCTTCCTCATGTAAAGGTGATGGCGAGATGTTGTGGGTGTAAGTTGATTTTCGATGAGAGTTTTGTAGGACTAAACATGGTAGAATATTGTGCACCACCTTCTTCCTAATGTAAATATGATGGCGAGATGTTGTGGGTGTAAGTTGATTTTCGATGAGAGTTTTGTAGGACTAAACAGGGTAGAATATTGTGCACCATCTTCTTCCCCATGTAAATGTGATGGCGAGATGTTGTGGGTGTAAGTTGATTTTCGATGAGAGTTTTGTAGGACTAAACAGTGTAGAATATTGTGCACCACCTTCTTCCTCATGTAAATATGATGGCGAGATGTTGTGGTGTAAGTTGATTGTCGATGATGAGTTGTGTAGGACTAAACAGGGTAGAATATTGTGCACCACCTTCTTCCCCATGTAAATGTGAAGGCGAAATGTTGTGGGTGTAAGTTGATTGTCGATGAGAGTTTTGTAGGACTAAATAGGGAAGAATATTGTGCACCAACTTCTTCCTCATGTAAAGGCGATTGCGAAATTTTGTGGGTGTAAGTTGATATTTGATGAGAGTTTTGTAGGTCTATACAGGGTAGAATATTGTTCACCACCTTCTTCCTCTTATAAATATGATGGCGAGATGTTGTTGGTGTAAGTTGATTGTCGACGATGAGTTGTATAGGACAAAACAGGGTAGAATATTTTGCACCACCTTCTTCCCCATGTAAATGTGGAGTCGAATTGTTGTGGGTGTAAGTTGATTGTCGATGAGAATTTTGTAGGGCTAAACCAGGCAGAATATTGTTCACCACCTTCTTCCTCATGTATAGGTGATGGCGAGATGTTGTGGGTTGTAAGTTGATTGTCGATGAGAGTTTTGTAGGACTAAACAGGGTAGAATATGTGCACCACCTTCTTCCCCATGTAAATGTGATGGCGAGATGTTGTGGTGTAAGTTGATTTTCGATGAGAGTTTTGTAGGACTAAACAGTGTAGAATATTGTGCACCACCTTCTTCCCCATGTAAATGTGATGGCGAGATGTTGTGGGTGTAAGTTGATTTTCGATGATGAGTTTTGTAGGACTAAACATGGTAGAATATTGTGCACCACCTTCTTCCTAATGTAAATATGATGGCGAGATGTTGTGGGTGTAAGTTGATTGTCGATGATGAGTTGTGTAGGACTAAACAGGGTAGAATATTGTGCACCACCTTCTTCCTCATGTAAAGGTGATGGCGAGATGTTGTGGGTGTAAGTGATTTTCGATGATGAGTTTTGTAGGACCTAAACAGGGTAGAATATTTTGCACAACCTTCTTCCTCATGTAAATGTGATGGCGAGATGTAGTGGGTGTAAGTTGATTTTCGATGAGACTTTTGTAGGTCCAAACAGGGTAGAATATTGTGCACCACCTTCTTCCTCATGTAAAGGTGATGGCGAGATGTTGTGGGTGTAAGTGATTTTCGATGAGACTTTTGTAGGTCCAAACAGGGTAGAATATTGTGCACCACCTTCTTCCTAATGTAAATATGATGGCGAGATGTTGTGGGTGTAAGTTGATATTCGATGAGAGTTTTGTAGGACTAAACAGGGTAGAATATTGTGCACCACCTTCTTCCTCATGTAAATATGATGGCGAGATGTTGTGGGTGTAAGTTGATTTTCGATGAGAGTTTTGTAGGACCTAAACAGGGTAGAATATTGTGCACCACCTTCTTACTCATGTAAATATGATGGCGAAATGTTGTGGTGTAAGTTGATTTTCGATGAGAGTTTTGTAGGACTAAACAGTGTAGAATATTGTGCACCACCTTCTTCCACATGTAAATGTGATGGCGAGATGTTGTGGGTGTAATTTGATTGTCGATGATGAGTTTTGTAGGACTAAACAGGGTAGAATATTGTGCACCACCTTCTTCCTCATGTAAAGGTGATGGCGAGATGTTGTGTGTGTAAGTTGATTTTCGATGAGAGTTTTGTAGGACTAAACAGGGTAGAATATTGTGCACCACCTTCTTCCTCATGTAAAGGTGATGGCGAGATGTTGTGGGTGTAAGTTGATATTCGATGAGAGTTTTGTAGGACTAAACAGGGTAGAATATTGTGCACCACCTTCTTCCTCATGTAAATATGATGGCGAGATGTTGTGGTGTAAGTTGATTGTCGATGATGAGTTTTGTAGGACTAAACAGGGTAGAATATTTTGCACCACCTTCTTCCTCATGTAAAGGTGATGGCGAGATGTTGTGTGTGTAAGTTGATTTTCGATGAGAGTTTTGTAGGACTAAACAGGGTAGAATATTGTGCACCACCTTCTTCCTCATGTAAAGGTGATGGCGAGATGTTGTGGGTGTAAGTTGATATTCGATGAGAGTTTTGTAGGACTAAACAGGGTAGAATATTGTGCACCACCTTCTTCCACATGTAAATGTGATGGCGAGATGTTGTGGGTGTATGTTGATTGTCGATGATGAGTTTTGTAGTACTAAACAGTGTAGAATATTGTGCACCACCTTCTTCCACATGTAAATGTGATGGCGAGATGTTGTGGGTGTAAGTGATTTTCGATGAGAGTTTTGTAGGACCTAAACAGGGTAGAATATTGTGCACCACCTTCTTCCTCATGTAAAGGTGATGGCGAGATGTTGTGTGTGTAAGTTGATTTTCGATGAGAGATTTGTAGGACTAAACAGGGTAGAATATTGGCACCACCATCTTCCTCATGTAAATATGATGGCGAGATGTTGTGGGGGTATGTTGATTTTCGATGAGAGTTTTGTAGTACTAAAGAGGGTAGAATATTGTGCACCACCGTCTTCCTCATGTAAATATGATGGCGAGATGTTGTGTGTGTAAGTTGATTGTCGATGATGAGTTGTGTAGGACTAAACAGGGTAGAATATTTTGCACCACCTTCTTCCTCATGTAAATGTGATGGCGAGATGTTGTGGGTGTAAGTTGATTTTCGATGAGAGTTTTGTAGGACTAAACAGGGTAGAATATTGTGCACCACCTTCTTCCTCATGTAAATATGATGGCGAGATGTTGTGGGTGTAAGTTGATTGTCGATGATGAGTTTTGTAGGACTAAACAGGGTAGAATATTGTGCACCACCTTCTTCCTCATGTAAATATGATGGCGAGATGTTGTGGGTGTAAGTTGATTGTCGATGATGAGTTGTGTAGGACTAAACAGGGTAGAAAATTTTGCACCACCTTATTCCATATATAAATATGATGGCGAGATGTTGTGGACGTAATTTGATTGTAGATGATGAGTTGTGTAGGACTAAACAAAGTAGATTATTGTGCACCACCTTCTTCCACATGTATAGGTGATGGCGAGATGTTGTGGGTGTAAGTTGAATGTCGTTGATGAGTTTTGTCGGACTAAACATGGTAGAATATTTTGCACTACATTCTTCCTCATGTAAATGTTATGGAGAGATGTTGTGGGTTTTAAGTTTATATTCGATGAGAGTATTGTAGGACTAAACAGGGTAGAATATTGTGCACCACCTTCTTCCTCATGTAAATGTGTTGGCGAGATGTTGTTGGTGTTAGTTTATTTTTTATGAGAGTTTTGTAGGACTAAACAGGTTAGAATATTTTGCACCACCTTCTTCCACATGTAAATGTGGTGGCAAAATGTTTGTGGGTGTAAGTTGATTGTCGATGAAGTGATTCGGAGGACTAAACAGAATAGAATTTTTTGCACCAGCTACTTCCTAATGGAAATATGATGGCGAGATATTGTGGGTGTAAGTTGATTGTCGGTGATGAGTTTTGTAGTACTAAACTGGGTAGAATGTTTTGCGCTGCCTTCTTCCTCAAATTAATATGATGGCGAAATGTTGTTGGTGTAATTTGATTGTCCTTGATGAGTTGTGTAGGATTAAACTGGGTAGAATATTGTGCACCACCTTCTTCCTCATGTAAATATGATGGCGAGATGTGTGGGTGTAAGTTGATTGTAGATGATTAGTTTTGTAGGACTAAACAGGGTAGAATATTGTGCACCACCTTCTTCCTCATATAAATATGATGGCGAGATGTTGTGGGTGTAAGTTGATTTTCGATGAGAGTTTTGTAGGACTTAACAGTGTAGAATATTTTGCACAAACTATTTGCACATGCAAATGTGAAGGCGAGTTGTTATGGGTGTAAGCTGATATTCGATGAAATTATTGTAGGACTAAACAGGGTAGAATAATGTGCACCAACTTCTTCCACATGTAAATGTGATGGCGAGATGTTGTGGGTGTAAGTTGATTTTCGATGAGAGATTTGTAGGACTATACGGGGTAGAATATTGTGCGCCACCTTCTTCCTCATATAAAAAAGTTGGCGAGATGTTCTCGGAGTAATTTTATAGTCGGTGTTGAGTTTTGTAGGACTAAACATGGTAGAATATTGTGCACCACATTCTTCAACATGTAAATGTGATGGAGAGATGTTGTGGGTGTAAGTTGATTTTCGTTGAGAGTTGGGTAGGTCTAAACAAGGTAGAATATTGTGCACCACCTTCTTCCTCATGTAAATATGATGGCGAGATGTTGTAAGTGTAAGTTGATTGTCGATGATGCGTTTTGTAGGACTAAACAGGGTAGAATATTTTGCACCACCTTCTTCCTCATATAAATATAATGGAGTGATGATGTGGGTGTAAGTTTATTGACGGTGAGGAGTTTTGTAGGACCAAACAGGGTAGAATATTGTGCGCAACTTTCTTCCTCATATAAATATAATGTCGAGATGTTGTGGGTGCAAGTTTGTTGACGGTGATGAGTTTCGTAGTAATAAACAGGGTAGGATATTGTGCACAACCTTCTTCCTCCTGTAAATGTGTTGACAAAATGTTGTGGGTGTAAGTTGGTTTTCGATGAGAGTTTTGTAGGACTGAACAGTGTAGAATATTATGCACCACCTTCTTCCTCATATAAATATAATGGCGAGATGTTGTTTGTATAAGATGATTGTCGGTGATGAGTTTTGCAGGGCTAAACAGGGTAGAATATTGTGCACCACCTTATTCCTAATGTAAATATGATGGCGAGATGTTGTGGGTGTAAGTTGATTTCAGATAACAGTTTTGTAGATATAAATAGGGTAGAATATTGTGCACATAATTCTTTCCCATGTAATGGTGATAGCGAAATGTTGTGGGTGTAAGTTGTTTTTCGATGATGAATTTTGTATGACTAAACATGGTAGAATATTGTGCACCACCTCTTATTCATCTAAAGGTGATGGCGAGTTGTTGTGAGTGTTAGTTTGTTTTCTTTGAGAGTAGTGTAGGACTAAACAGGGTAGAATATTGTGCACCACCTTCTTACACATGCAAACGTGAAGGCGAGTTGTCGTGGGTTTAAGTTGATTGTCGGTGATGAGTTTTGTAGGACTAAACAGGGTAGAATATTGTGCACCACCTTATTCCACATGTAAATGTGATGTCGAGTTGTAGTGGGTGTAAGTTGAATTGCGATGAGTGTTTTTAAGGACTAAACAGAGTAGAATATTATGCCCCAACTTCTTTCTCATGCAAATGTGATGGCGAGATGATGTGGGTATAAGGTGATAATCGGTGATGAGTTTTGCAGGGCTAAACACTGTAGAAAATTGTGCACCACCTTATTCCTATTGTAAATATGATGGCGAGATGTAGTGGTTGTAAGTTGATATTCGATGATGAGTTTTGTAGTACTAAACATGGTAGAATATTGTGCACCTAATTCTTTCCCATGTAATAGTGATAGGTAAATGTTGTGGGTGTAAGTTGTTTTTCGATAATGAATTTTGTAGGACTAAACAGGGTAGAATATTGTGCATCACCTCTTATTCATCTAAAGGTGATGGCGAGATATTGTGAGTGTTAGTTGGTATTCTATGAGAGTATTGTAGGACTAAACAGGGTAGAATATTGTGCACCACCTTCTTCCACATGCAAATGTGAATGCAAGTTCTTTAGGGTGTAAGTTGATTGTGGATGATGAGTTTTGTAGGTCTAAACAGTGTAGAATATTGTGCACCACATTCTTCCTAATGCATATATGATGGCGAGATGTAGTGGGTGTAAGTTGATATTCGATGATGAGTTTTGTAGTACTAAACATGGTAGAATATTGTGCACCTAATTCTTTCCCATGTAATAGTGATAGGTAAATGTTGTGGGTGTAAGTTGTTTTTCGATGATGAATTTTGTAGTACTAAACATGGTAGAATTTTGTGCACCTAATTCTTTCCCATGTAATAGTGATAGGTAAATGTTTTGGGTGTAAGTTGTTTTTCGATGATGAATTTTGTAGGACTAAACAGGGTAGAATATTGTGCAACACCTCTTATTCATCTAAAGGTGATGGCGAGATATTGTGAGTGTTAGTTGGTATTCTATGAGAGTATTGTAGGACTAAACAGGGTAGAATATTGTGCACCACCTTCTTCCACATGCAAATGTGAATGCAAGTTGATTTGCGTGTAAGTTGATTGCCGATGATGAGTTTTGTAGTTCTAAACAATGTAGAATATTGTGCACCACATTCTTACTAATGTATATATGATGGCGAGATGTAGTGGGTGTAAGTTGATTTTTGATGAGAGTTTTGTAGGACTAAACAGGGTAGAATATTTAGCACCACCTTTTTCTCATATAAATACGATGGCGAGATGCTGTGTGTGTAAGCTGATTGTCGGTGATGAGTTTTGTAGGACTAAACAGCGTAGAATATTGTGCAACACATTCTTCTTAATGTAAATATGATGGCGAGATGTTGTGGGTGTAAGTTGATTTTCGATGATTAGTTATGTAGTACTAAACATGGTATAATATTTTGCACCACATCCTATTCATCTAAAGGTGATGGCGAGATATTGTGTGTGTTAGTTGGTTTTCTATGAGAGTATTGTTGGACTAAACAGGGTAGAAAATTGTGCACTACCTTCTTCCACATGCAAATGTGAAGGCAAGTTGTTTTGGGTGTAAGTTGATTGCGGATGATGAGTTTTGTAGGACTAAACAAGGTAGAATATTGTGCAACAAATTCTTTCCCATGTAATGGTGATAGCGAAATTTTGTGGGTGTAAGTTGATTTTCGATGATGAATTATGTACGACTAAGCAGGGTAACATATTTTGCACCACCTCTTATTCATTAAAAGGTGATGGCGAGATGTTGTGAGTGTTAGTTGGATTTCTATGAGAGTATTGTAGGACTAAACAGAGTAGAATATTTTGCACCACCATCTTACACATGCAAATTTGAAGGCGAGTTGTTGTGGGTGTAAGTTGATTGTCGATGATGAGTTTTGTAGGACTAAACAGGGTAGAATATTGTGCACCAAATTTTTTCCCATGTAATGGTGATTGCGAAATGTTGTGGGTTTAAGTAGTTTTTCGATGATTAATTTTGTACGACTAAACAGGGTAGAATATTGTGCACCACATTTATTCATCTAAAGGTGATGGCGAGATGTTGAGAGTGTTAGTTGGATTTCTATGATAGTATTGTAGGACTAAACAGGGTAGAATATTTTGCACCACCTTCTTCCACATGCAAATGTGAAGGCGAGTTGATATGGGTGTAAGTTGATTGTCGATGATGAGTTTTGTAGGACTAAACAATGTAGAATATTGTGCACCACATTCATCCTAATGTATATATGATGGCGAGATGTAGTTGGTGTAAGTTGATATTCGATGATGAGTTTTGTAGTACTAAACATGGTAGAATATTGTGCACCTAATTCTTTCCCATGTAATAGTGATAGGTAAATGTTGTGGGTGTAAGTTGTTTTTCGATGATGAATTTTGTAGTACTAAACATGGTAGAATTTTGTGCACCTAATTCTTTCCCATGTAATAGTGATAGGTAAATGTTGTGGGTGTAAGTTGTTTTTCGATGATGAATTTTGTAGGACTAAACAGGGTAGAATATTGTGCACCACCTCTTATTCATCTAAAGGTGATGGCGAGATATTGTGAGTGTTAGTTGGTATTCTATGAGAGTATTGTAGGACTAAACAGGGTAGAATATTGTGCACCACCTTCTTCCACATGCAAATGTGAATGCAAGTTGATTTGCGTGTAATTTGATTGCCGATGATAAGTGTTGTAGGTCTTAACAGTGTAGAATATTGTGCACCACATTCTTCCTAATGTATATATGATGGCGAGATGTAGTGGGTGTAAGTTGATTTTTGATGAGAGTTTTGTAGGACTAAACAGGGTAGAATATTTAGCACCACCTTTTTCTCATATAAATACGATGGCGAGATGCTGTGTGTGTAAGCTGATTGTCGGTGATGAGTTTTGTAGGACTAAACAGCGTAGAATATTGTGCAACACATTCTTCTTAATGTAAATATGATGGCGAGATGTTGTGGGTGTAAGTTGATTTTCGATGATTAGTTATGTAGTACTAAACATGGTATAATATTTTGCACCACATCCTATTCATCTAAAGGTGATGGCGAGATATTGTGTGTGTTAGTTGGTTTTCTATGAGAGTATTGTTGGACTAAACAGGGTAGAAAATTGTGCACTACCTTCTTCCACATGCAAATGTGAAGGCAAGTTGTTTTGGGTGTAAGTTGATTGCGGATGATGAGTTTTGTAGGACTAAACAAGGTAGAATATTGTGCAACAAATTCTTTCCCATGTAATGTTGATAGCGAAATTTTGTGGGTGTAAGTTGATTTTCGATGATGAATTTTGTACGACTAAGCATGGTAAAATATTGTGCACCACCTCTGATTCATTAAAAGGTGATGGCGAGATGTTGTGAGTGTTAGTTGGATTTCTATGAGAGTATTGTAGGACTAAACAGAGTAGAATATTTTGCACCACCATCTTACACATGCAAATTTGAAGGCGAGTTGTTGTGGGTGTAAGTTGATTGTCGATGATGAGTTTTGTAGGACTAAACAGGGTAGAATATTGTGCACCAAATTTTTTCCCATGTAATGGTGATTGCGAAATGTTGTGGGTTTAAGTAGTTTTTCGATGATTAATTTTGTACGACTAAACAGGGTAGAATATTGTGCAGCACATTTATTCATCTAAAGGTGATGGCGAGATGTTGAGAGTGTTAGTTGGATTTCTATGATAGTATTGTAGGACTAAACAGGGTAGAATATTTTGCACCACCTTCTTCCACATGCAAATGTGAAGGCGAGTTGATATGGGTGTAAGTTGATTGTCGATGATGAGTTTTGTAGGACTAAACAATGTAGAATATTGTGCACCACATTCATCCTAATGTATATATGATGGCGAGATGTAGTGGGTGTAATTTGATTGTGGATGATGAGTTTTGTAGGACTAAACAGCGTAGAATATTGTGCACCACCTTCTTCCACATGTAAATGTGAAGGCGAGATTATGCGGGTGTAATTTGATTGTCGATGATGAATTTTGTAGGATTAAACAGGGTAGCATTTTGTGCATCACATTCCTCCTAATGTATATATGATGGCGAAATGTAGTGGGTGTAAGTTGAATTTTGATGAGAGTTTTGTAGGACTAAACAGGGTAGAATATTTAGCACCAACGTATTCCTCATATAAATACGATGGCGAGATGCTGTGTGTGTAAGCTGATTGTCATTGATGAGTTTTGTAGGACTAAACATGGTATAATATTTTGCACCACATCCTATTCATCTAAAGGTGATAGCGAGATGTTGTGAGGGTTAGTTGGTTTTCTATGAGAGTATTGTAGGACTAAACTGGGTAGAATATTGTGCACCACATTCTTTCACATGCAAATGTGAATGCAAGTTGGTTTGGTGTATGTTGTTTGTGGAAAATGAGTTTTGTAAGTCTAAACATTGTAGAATATTGTGCACCACATTCTTCCTAATGTTAATATGATTGCGATATGTTGTGGGTGTAAGTTGATTTTCGATAAAGAGTATAGTAGGACTAAACAGTGTAGAATATTGTGCACCACCTTCTTTCCCATGCAAATGTGAAGGCGAGATTATGTGGGTGTAAGTTGATTGTCGATGATGAGTTTTGTAGGACTAAACAGGGTAGAATATTGTGCAGCACATTCTTCCTAATGTATACATGATGGCGAAATGTAGTGGGTGTAAGTTGATTTTTGATGAGAGTTTTGTAGGTTTATACAGTGTAGAATATTGTGCACCACATTCTTCCTCATATAAAAATGATGGCGAAATGCTGTGGGTTTAAGCTGATTGTCGGTATTGAGTTTTGTAGGACTAAACAGGGTAGAATATTGTGCACCACCTTATTCCTAATGTAAATATGATGGCGAAATGTTGTGGGTGTAAGTTGATTTTCGATGATGAGTTATGTAGTACGTAACATGGTAGAATATTTTGCACTAAATTCTTTCTCATGTAATAGTGATAGCGAAATGTTGTGTGTGTAAGTAGTTTTTCGATGATGAATTTTGTAGGACTAAGCAGGGTAGAATATTGTGCACCACATCTTATTCATCTAAAGGTGATGGCGAGATATTGTGAGTGTTAGTTGGTATTCTATGAGAGTATTGTAGGACTAAACAGGGTAGAATATTGTGCACCACCTTCTTCCACATGCAAATGTGAATGCAAGTTGATTTGGGTGTAAGTTGATTGCCGATGATGAGTTTTGTAGTTCTAAACAGTGTAGAATATTGTGCACCACATTCATCATAATATATATATGATTGGGAGATGAATTGAGTGTAAGTTGATTGTGGATGATGAGTTTTGTAGGACTAAACAGGGTAGAATATTTTGCACCACCTTCTTCCTCATATAAATACGATGGCGATATGTTGTGGGTGTAAGTTGTTTGTCGGTGATGAGTTATGTAGTACTAAACAGGGTAGAATATTTTGCACCACCTTCTTCCTAATGTAAATATGATGGCGATATGTTGTGGGTGTAAGTTGATTTTCGATGATGAGTTTTGTAGTACTAAACATGGTAGAATATTGTGCACCAAATTCTTTCACATGTAATGGTGATAGCGAAATGTTGTGTGTGTAAGTAGTTTTTCGATGATGAATTTTGTACGACTAAACAGGGTAGAATATTGTGCACCATCTCTTATTCATCTAAAGTTGATGGCGATACATTGTGAGTGTTAGTTGGTTTTCTATGAGAGTATTGTAGGACTAAACAGGGTAGAATATTTTGCACCACCTTCTTCCACATGCAAATGTGAATGCAAGTTGATTTGGGTGTAAGTTGATTGCGGATAATGAGTTTTGTAGAACTAAACAGGGTAGAATATTGTGCACCACTTTCTTCCTAATGTATATATGATGGCGATATGTTGTGGGTGTAAGTTGATTGTCAATGATACGTTTTGTAGTACTAAACATGGTAGAATATTGTGCACCAAATTCTTTCCCATGTAAAGGTGATATCGAAATATTCTGGGTGTAAGTTGATTGTGGGTGATAAGTTTTGTAGGACTAAACAGGTTAGAATATTGTGCACCAACTTTTTCCTCAAATTAATGCGATGGTAAAATGTTCTGGGTGTAAATTGATTGTGGGTGATGGGTTTTGTAGGACTAAACAGGGTAGAATATTGTGCACCACCTTATTCCTAATGTAAAAATGATTGCGATATGTTGTGGGTGTACGTTGATTTTCGATGATGAGTTTTGTAGTACTAAACATGGCAGAATATTTTGCACCAAATTCTTTCCCATGTAATGGTGATAGCGAAATATTCTGGGTGTAATTTGATACTCGGTGATAAGTTTTGTAGGACTAAACAGGGTAGAATATTGGTTAACACCTCTTATTCATCTAAAGGTGATGGCGAGATATTGTGAGTGTTAGTTGGTTTTCTATGAGAGTGTTGTAGGACTAAACAGGGTAGAATATTGTGCACCACCTTCTTCCACATGCAAATGTGAATGCAACTTGTTTTTGGTGTAAGTTGATTGTGGATGATGAGTTTTGTAGTTCTAAACAGGGTAGAATATTGGGCACCACATTCTTCCTAATGTATATATGATGGCGAGATGTTGTGGGTGTAAGTTGATTGTCGATGATTACTTTTGTATGACTAAACAGGGTAGAATTTTGTGCACCACCTTTTTCATAATGTAAATATGATTGCGAGATATTGTGGGTGTAAGTTGATTTTCGATGAGAGTTTTGTAATACTAAACAGGTTAGATTATTGTGCACCAAATTGTTTCACATTTAATAGTGATAGCTAAATGTTGTGGGTGTAAGTTGTTTTTTGATGATGAATTTTGTACGACTAAACAGGATAGAATATTGTGCACCACCTTTTATTCATCTTAAGGTGATGGCGAGATATTGTGAGTGTTAGTTGGTTTTCTATGAGAGTATTGTAGGACTATACAGGGTAGAATATTGTGCACTACCTTCTTCTACATGCAAATGTGAATGCAAGTTGATTTGGGTGTAAGTTGATTGTCGGTGATGAGTTTTGTAGGTCTAAACAGGGTAGAATATTGTTCACCACCTTTTTCCTCAAATTAATGCAATTGTAAAATGTTCTGGGTGTAAATTGATTGTGGGTGATGAGTTTTGTAGGACTAAACAGGGTAGAATATTGTGCACCACCTTATTCTTAATGTAAAAATGATTGCGATATGTTGTGGGTGTAAGTTGGTTTTCGATGATGAGTTTTGTAGTAATAAAAATGGTAGAATATTTTGCACCAAATTGTTTCCCATGTAATGGTGATATCGAAATGTTGTGGGTGTAAGTAGTTTTTCGATGATGAATTTTGTACGACTAATCAGGATAGAATATTGTGCACCACCTTTTATTCATCTTAAGGTGATGGCGAGTCATTGTGAGTGTTAGTTGGTTTTCTATGAGAGTATTGTAGGACTATACAGGGTAAAATATTTTGCACCACCTTGTTCCACATGCAAATATGAAAGCAAGATGTTGTGGGTGTAATTTGATTGCCGACGATGAGTTTTGTAGGACTAAACAGGGAAGAATATTGTGCACCACCTTATTCCCTATGTAAATTTGATGGCGAAATGTTGTATGTGTAAGTTGATTGTCGATGATGAATTTTGCACGACTGAACACAGTAGAATATTGTGCACCACCTCTTCTTCATGTAAAGTTTGCTGGCGACATGTTGTGGGAGTAATGTGATTGTCGATGATACGTTTTGTAGGTCTAAACAAGGTAGAATATTGTGCACCACATTCTTCCACATGTAAATGTGATGGCGATAAGTTGTGGGTTTAAGTTGATTGTCGATGATGAATTTTGTACGACTAAACACAGTAGAATATTGTGCACCACCTCTTCTTCATGTAAAGTTGATGGCAAAATGTTGTTGGTGTAATGTGATTGTCGATGATAAGTTTTGAAGGAGTAAACAAGTTAGAATATTGTGCACCACCTTCTTCCACATGTAAATGTGAAGGCGAGATGTTGTGGGTGTACTTTGATATTCGATGAGAGTTTTGTGGGACTAAACAGGCTAAGTTTTTTTGCACCACCATATTCCTAATGGAAAAGTGATGCCGAGATGCTGTGTGTGTAAGTTGATTTTCGATATGAGTTTTTTAGGACTAAACTGGGTAAAATATTGTGCACCACATTCTTCCCCATGTAAATGTGATGGCGAGATGTTGTGGGTGTAAGTTGATTGTCGATAATGAGTTGTGTATGACTAAATAGGCTAGAATATTCTGCACCACCTTCTTCCCCGTGCATAGGTGATAGCGAAATGTTGTGGGTGTAAGTTGATTGTCGATGATGAATTTTGTACGACAAAACACAGTAGAAAATTTTCCACCTCCTCTTCTGCATGTAATGTTGATGGCGAAATGTTGTGGGTGTAAGTTGATTGTCGATGATAAGTTTTGTTCTACTAAACAGGGTAGAATATTGTGCACCACCTTCTTCCCCATGTAAATGTGATGGCGAAATGTTGTGGGTGTAAGTTGATATTCTTTGAGAGTTTGTGGGACTAAACAGGCTAAAATATTGTGCACCACCTTCTTACTAATGTAAATGTGATGGCGAGATGTTGTGGGTGAAAGGTGATATTCGATGAGAGTTATAAAGGACTAAACAAGGAAGAATATTGTGCACCACCTTCTTCCCCATGTAAAGATGATTGCCAGATGTTGTGTGTGTAAGTTGATTGTCGATGATAAGTTTTGTAGGACTAAACAGGGTAGAATATTGTGCACCACCTTCTTCCCCATGTAAATGTGATGGCGAGATGTTGTGGGTGTAAGTTGATATTCGATGAGAGTTTTGTGGTACTAAACACGGTAGATTATTGTGCACCACATTCTTCCACATGTAAATGTGATGGCGAGATGTTTTGAGTGTAAGTTGAAATTTTATGAGATTTTTGGCGGACAAAGCATGGTAGAATATTGTGCACCACCTTCTTCCTCATGTAATGGTGATGGCGATATGTTTAGTGTGTAAGTTGATTGTAGATGATGAGTTGTGTAGGACTAAACAGGGAAAATTATTGTGCACCTCCTTCTTCCTAATGTAAATGTGATGTCGAGATGTTGTGTGTGTCAGTTGATTTTTGAAAAGAGTTTCGTAGGACTTCATCGTGTAAAATATTGTGCACCAACTTCTTCCACATATAAATATGATGGCGAGATGTTGTGCGTTTAAGTTGATTGTCGATAATGATTTGTGTATGACTAAATAGGCTAGAATATTCTGCACCACCTTCATCCCCGTGCATAGGTGATAGCGAGATGTTGTGGGTGTAAGTTGATTGTCGATGATGAATTTTGTACGACAAAACACAGTAGAATATTTTCCACCTCCTCTTCTGCATGTAATTTTGATGGCGAAATGTTGTGGGTGTAAGTTGATTGTCGATGATAAGTTTTGTTGTACTAAACATGGTAGAATATTGTGAACCACCTTCTTCCCCATGTAAATGTGATGGCGAAATGTTGTGGGTGTAAGTTGATATTCTTTGAGAGTTTTGTGGGACTAAACAGGCTAAAATATTTTGCACCACCTTTTTCCTAATGTAAATATGAAGCGAGATTTTGTGGGTGTAATGTGATATTCGATGAGAGTTTTGTGGGACTAAACAGGGTAGAATATTGTGCACCACCTTCTTCCCCATGTAAAGATGATTGCCAGATGTTGTGGGTGTAAGTTGATTGTCGATGAGAGTTTTGTAGGACTAAACAGGGTAGAATATTGTGCACCACCTTCTTCCCCATGTAAATGTGATGGCGAGATGTTGTGGGTGTAAGTTGATATTCGATGAGAGTTTTGTAGGACTAAACAGGGTAGAATATTGTGCACCACATTCTTCCACATGTAAATGTGATGGCGAGATGTTGTGGGTGTAAGTTGAAATTTTATGAGATTTTTGGCGGACAAAGCATGGTAGAATATTGTGCACCACCTTCTTCCTCATGTAATGGTGATGGCGATATGTTGTGGGTGTAAGTTGATTGTAGATGATGAGTTGTGTAGGACTAAACAGGGAAAATTATTGTGCACCTCCTTCTTCCTAATGTAAATGTGATGGCGAAATGTTGTGGGTGTAAGTTGATTTTCGATGAGAGTTTTGTAGGACTAAACAGGGTAGAATATTGTGCACCACCTTCTTCCTCATATAAATATGATGGCGAGATGTTGTGGGTGTAAGTTGATTGTAGATGATGAGTTGTGTAGGACTAAACAGGGTAGAATATTGTGCACCACCTTCTTCCCCATGTAAATGTGATGGCGAAATGTTGTGGGTGTAAGTTGATTGTCGATGATGAATTTTGTACGACAAAACACAGTAGAATATTGTGCACCACCTTCTTCCCCATGTAAATGTGATGGCGAAATGTTGGGGTGTAAGTTGATTGTCGATGATAAGTTTTATTGTTTTTTTTTTTTTTACTAAACATGGTAGAATATTGTGCACCACCTTCTTCCCAATGTAAATGTGAAGGCGAAATGTTGTGGGTGTAAGTTGATATTCTTTGAGAGTTTTGTGGGACTAAACAGGCTAAAATATTTTGCACCACCTTTTTCCTAATGTAAATGTGATGGCGAGATTTTGTGGGTGTAAGGTGAATTTCGATGAGAGTTATGAAGGACTAAACAAGGTAGAATATTGTGCACCACCTTCTTCCACATGTAAATGTGATGGCGAAATGTTGTGGGTGTAAGTTGATTGTCGATGATTAACTTTGTACGACTAAACACAGTAGAATATTGTGCACCACCTCTTCTTCATGTAAAGATGATTGCCAGATGTTGTGGGTGTCAGTTGATTGTAGATGATGAGTTGTGTAGGACTAAACAGGGAAAATTATTGTGCACCTCCTTCTTCCTAATGTAAATGTGATGTCGAGATGTTGTGTGTGTCAGTTGATTTTTGATGAGAGTTTTGTAGGACTAAACAGGGTAGAATATTGTGCACCAACTTCTTCCCCATGTAAATGTGATGGCGAGATGTTGTGGGTGTAAGTTGATTGTAGATGATGAGTTGTGTAGGACTAAACAGGGTAGAATATTCTGCACCACCTTCTTCCTCATGTAAAGGTGATGGCGAGATGTTGTGGGTGTAAGTTGATTTTCGATGAGAGTTTTGTAGGACTAAACAGGGTAGAATATTGTGCACCACCTTCTTCCCCATGTAAATGTGATGGCGAGATGTTGTGGGTGTAAGTTGATTGTCGGTGATGAGTTTCGTAGGACTAAACAGGGTAGAATATTGTGCACCACCTTCTTCCTCATGTAAAGGTGATGGCGAGATGTTGTGGGTGTAAGTTGATATTCGATGAGAGTTTTGTAGGACTAAACAGGGTAGAATATTGTGCACCACCTTCTTCCTCATGTAAAGGTGATGGCGATATGTTGTGGGTGTAATTTGATTGTCGATGATGAATTTTGTAGGACTAAACAGGGTAGAATATTGTGCACCACCTTCTTCCTCATGTAAATGTGATGGCGAAATGTTGTGGGTGTAAGTTGATTTTCGATGAGAGTTTTGTAGGACTAAACAGGGTAGAATATTCTGCACCACCTTCTTCCTCATATAAATATGATGGCGAGATATCGTAGGTGTAGGTTGATATTCGATGAGAGTTTCTTAACACTATACAGGGTAGAATATTGTGCACCACCTTCTTCCACATGTAAATGTGAAGGCGAGATGATGTGTGTTTAATTTGATTGTCGATGATGAATTTTGTAGGACTAAGCTGGGTAGAATATTGTGCACCACCTTCTTCCTCATGTAAAGGTGATGGCTAGATCTTTTGAGTGTAAGTTGGAATTTTATGAGATTTTTCTAGGACTAAACAGGGTAGATTACTGTGCACCACCTTCTTTCTCATGTAAGGGTGATGGCGATAAGTTGTGGGTGTAAGTTAATTGTAGATGATGAGTTGTGTAAGACTAAACAGGGTAGAATATTGTGCACCACATTCTTCCCCATATAAAAGTGATGGCAAAATGTTGTGGGTGTATGTTGATTTTCGATGAGTGTTTTGTAGGACTAAACAGGGTAGAATATTGTGCACCAACTTTTTCCTCATATAAATTTGATGGCGATATGTTGTGGGTATAAGCTGATTGTCGGTGATGGGTTTCGCAGTGCTAAACGCGGTAGAATATTTTGCACCACCATATTGACCATGTAAATATGATGGCGAGATGAAGTTGGTGTAAGTTGATTGTTCTTGATGAGTTGTTTAGGAATAAACAGGGTAGAATTTTGTGCACCACCTTATTCCATATATGAATATGATGGCGAAATGTTGTTGACGTAATTTGATTTTAGATGATTAGTTGTGTAGGACTAAACAGGGTAGATTATTGTGCACCACCTTCTTTCTCATGTAAGGGTGATGGCGATAAGTTGTGGGTGTAAGTTAATTGTAGATGATGAGTTGTGTAAGACTAAACAGGGTAGAATATTGTGCACCACATTCTTCCCCATATAAAAGTGATGGCAAAATGTTGTGGGTGTATGTTGATTGTCGATGATGAATTTTGTAGGACTAAACATGTTAGAATATTGGGCACCACCTATTGTTCATGTAAATGTAATGGCGAGATGTTGTATGTGTAAGTTGATAGTAAATGATGAGTTGTGTAGTACTAAACAGGGTAGAATATTGTGCACCACCTTCTTCCCCATATAAAGGTGATGGCAAAATGTTGTGGGTGTAAGTTTATTGTCGATGATGAATTTTTTAGAACTAAACAGGGTAGAATATTTTGCACCACCTTCTTCCACATGAAAATGTGATGGCGAGATGTAGTGGGTGAAAGTTGATTTTCGTTGAGAGTTTTGTAGGAATAAACAGGGTAGAATATTGCGCACCACCTTATTCTTAATTTAAATATGATGGCGATATGTTGTGGGTGTAAGTTGATTTTCGATGAGAGTTTTGTAGGACTAAACAGGGTAGAATATTTTGCACCACCTTCCTCCACATGAAAATGTGATGGCGAAATGTTGTGGGTGTAAGTTGATTTTCGATGACAGTTTTGTAGGACTAAACAGGGTAGAATATTTTACACCACCTTATTACTAATTTAATTATGATGGCGATATGTTGTGGGTGTAAGTTGATTTTCGATGAGAGTTTTGTAGGTCTAAACATGGTAGAATATTGTGCAAGACCTTCATACTCATGTAAATATGATGGCTACATGTTGTGGGTGTAAGTTGATATTCGATGAGTGTTTTGTAGGATTAAACATGGTTGAATATTGTGCACCACCTTCTTAGCCATGTAAATGTGATGGAGTGGTGTTGTGGGTGTAAGTTGATTTTTAATGAGAGTTTTGTAGGACTAAACAGGGTAGAATATTGTGCACCACCTTCTTCCTCATGTAAAGGTGATGGCGAGATGTTGTGGGTGTAATTTGATTGTCCTTGATGAATTGTGTAGGACTAAACATAGTAGAAGATTGTGCACCACATTCTTCCCCATGTAAATGTGATGGCTATATGTTGTGTGTGTATGTTGATTTTCGATGAGTGTTTTGTAGGACTAAACAGGGTAGAATATTGTGCACCAACTTTTTCCTCATATAAATTTGATGGCGATATGTTGTGGGTGTAAGTTGATTGTCGATGATGAATTTTGTAGGACTAAACAGGGTAGAATATTTTGCACCACCATATTGACCATGTCACTATGATGGCGAGATGAAGTTGTGTAAGTTGATTGTTCTTGATGAGTTGTTTAGGAATAAAACAGGGTAGAATATTGTGCACCACCTTATTCTTAATTTAAATATGATGGCGAAATGTTGTTGACGTAATTTGATTTTAGATGATTAGTTGTGTAGGACTAAACAGGGTAGATTATTGTGCACCACCTTCTTCCTCATGTAAATATGATGGCTACATGTTGTGGGTGTAAGTTTATTGTAGATGATGAGTTGTGTAAGACTAAACAGGGTAGAATATTGTGCACCACATTCTTCCCCATATAAAAGTGATGGCAAAATGTTGTGGGTGTATGTTGATTGTCGATGATGAATTTTGTAGGACTAAACATGTTAGAATATTGGGCACCACCTATTGTTCATGTAAATGTAATGGCGAGATGTTGTATGTGTAAGTTGATTGTAGATGATGAGTTGTGTAGTACTAAACAGGGTAGAATATTGTGCACCACCTTCTTCCCCATATAAAGGTGATGGCAAAATGTTGTGGGTGTAAGTTTATTGTCGATGATGAATTTTTTAGAACTAAACAGGGTAGAATATTTTGCACCACCTTCTTCCACATGTAAATGTGATGGCGAGATGTTGTGGGTGTAAGTTGATTTTCGTGAGAGTTTTGTAGGACTAAACATGGTAGAATATTGTGCACCACCTTCTTCCTCATGTAAATATGATGGCGATATGTTGTGGGTGTAAGTTGATTTTCGATGAGAGTTTTGTAGGACTAACAGGGTAGAATATTGGCACCACCTTCTTCCCCATGTAAATGTGATGGCGAAATGTTGTGGGTGTAAGTTGATTTTCGTGAGAGTTTTGTAGGACTAAACAGGTAGAATATTGTGCACCACCTTCTTCCTCATGTAAATATGATGGCGATATGTTGTGGGTGTAAGTTGATTTTCGATGATGAGTTTTGTAGGACTAAACAGGGTAGAATATTGTGCACCACCTTCTTCCTCATGTAAATATGATGGCGAAATGTTGTGGGTTTTAAGTTGATATTCGATGAGTGTTTTGTAGGTCTAAACAGGTAGAATATTGTGCACCACCTTCTTCCCATGTAAATGTGATGGCGAGATGTTGTGGGTGTAAGTTGATTTTCGATGAGAGTTTTGTAGGACTAAACAGGTAGAATATTGTGCACCACCTTCTTCCTCATGTATAGGTGATGGCGAGATGTTGTGTGTGTAAGTTGATTGTCGATGATGATTTTTGTAGGACTAAACAGGTAGAATATTGTGCACCACCTTCTTCCCATGTAAATGTGATGGCGATATGTTGTGGGTGTAAGTTGATTTTCGATGAGTTTTTGTAGGACTAAACAGGTAGAATATTGTGCACCAACTTTTTCCTCATATAAATTTGATGGCGATATGTTGTGGGTGTAAGTTGATTTTCGATGAGAGTTTTGTAGGACTAACAGGGTAGAATATTTTGCACCACCATATTGACCATGTAAATATGATGGCGAGATGTTGTGGGTGTAAGTTGATTTTCGATGAGTTTTTGTAGGACTAAACAGGGTAGAATTTTGTACACCACCTTATTCCTCATATAATATGATGGCGAAATGTTGTTGACGTAATTTGATTTTAGATGATTAGTTGTGTAGGATTAAACAGGGTAGATTATTGTGCACCACCTTCTTCCTCATGTATAGGTGATGGCGAGATATTGTGGGTGTAAGTTGATATTCGATGAAAGTATTGTAGGACTAAACAGGGTAGAATATTGTGCACAACCTACTTGCACATACAAATGTGAAGGCGAGATGTTGTGGGTGTGTGTTGATTGACGGTGATGAGTATTGCAGAACTAAAGAGGGTAGAATAATGTGCACCACATTCTTCCTCAAGTAAATGTGATGGAGAGATGTTGTGGGTTTTAAGTTGATATTCGATGAGAGTATTGTAGGAATAAACAGGGTAGAATATTGTGCACCACCTTCTTCCACATATAAATATAATGGGGAGATGTTGTGGGTGTAAATCGATTGTCGGTGATGAGTTTTGTAGGACTAAACAGGTAGAATATTGTGCACCACCTTCTTCCTAATGTACATATGATGGCGAGATGTTGTTGGTGTATGTTGCTTTTCTTTGATGAGATGTGTAGGACTAAACAGGGTAGAATATTGCGCACCACATTGTTCCCAATGTAAATTTGATGGCTAAATGTTGTGGGTGTAGTTTGATTTTCGATGAGTGTTTTGTAGGTCTAAACAGGGTAGAATATTGTGCACCACCTTATTCCTCATATAAATATGATGGCGAAATGGTGTAGGTAAAAGCTGATTGTCGGTGATGGGTTATGCAGGGCTAAACAGGGTAGAATATTGTGCACCACCTTATTGAACATTTAAATATGATGGCGAGATGTAGTTGGCGTAATTTGATTGTCCTTGATGAGTTGTGTAGCACTAAACAGGGTAGAATATTTTGCATTACCTTATTCCATATATAAATATGATGGCGACATGTTGTTGGCGTAATTTTATTGTGGATGATGAGTTGTGTAGGAACTAACAGTGTAGAATATTGTGCACCAACTTCTTCCTCATGTATAGGTGATGGCGATATATTGTGGGTGTAAGATGAATGTCGGTGATGAGTTTGTAGGACTAAACAGGTAGAATATTGTGCACCACATTCTTCCTCATGTATAGGTGATGGCGATATATTGTGGGTGTAAGTTGATTTTCGATGAGTGTTTTGTAGGACTAAACAGGGTAGAATATTGTGCACCACATTCTTCCTCATGTAAATGTGATGGCGAGATGTTGTGGGTGTAAGTTGATTGTCGGTGATGAGTTTGTAGGACTAAACAGGGTAGAATATTGTGCACCACCTTCTTCCCATGTAAATGTGATGGCGAGATGTTGTGGGTGTAAGTTGATTTTCGATGATGAATTTTGTAGGACTAAACAGGGTAGAATATTGTGCACCACCTTCTTCCTAATGTAAATATGATGGCGAGATGTTGTGGGTGTAAGTTGATTTTCGATGAGAGTTTTGTAGGACTAAACAGGTAGAATATTGTGCACCACATTCTTCCTAATGTATATATGATGGCGAGATATTGTGGGTGTAAGTTGATTTTCGATGAGAGTTTTGTAGGACTAAACAGGTAGAATATTGTGCCCACCTTCTTCCACATGCAAATGTGAAGGCGAGATGTTGTGGGTGTAAGTTGATTGTCGGTGATGAGTTTTTGTAGACTAAAGAGGGTAGAATAATGTGCACCACATTCTTCCTCAAGTAAATGTGATGGAGAGATGTTGTGGGTTTTAAGTTGATATTCGATGAGAGTATTGTAGGAATAAACAGGGTAGAATATTGTGCACCACCTTCTTCCTAATGTATATATGATGGGGAGATGTTGTGGGTGTAAATCGATTGTCGGTGATGAGTTTTGTAGGACTAAACAGGGTAGAATATTGTGCACGACATTCTTCCTAATGTACATATGATGGCGAGATGTTGTTGGTGTATGTTGCTTTTCTTTGATGAGAGTTGTGTAGGACTAAACAGGGTAGAATATTGCGCACCACATTGTTCCCAATGTAAATTTGATGGCTAAATGTTGTGGGTGTAGTTTGATTTTCGATGAGTGTTTTGTAGGTCTAAACAGGGTAGAATATTGTGCACCACCTTATTCCTCATATAAATATGATGGCGAAATGTTGTGGGTGTAAGTTGATTGTCGGTGATGAGTTTTGTAGGACTAAACATGGTAGAATATGTGCACCACCTTATTCCTAATGTAAATATGATGGCGAGATGTTGTGGTGTAAGTTGATTGTCGGTGAAGAGTTTTATAGGACTAAACAGGGTAGAATATTGTGCACCACCTTATTCCTAATGTAAATATGATGGCGAGATGTTGTTGGCGTAATTTTATTGTGGATGATGAGTTGTGTAGGAACTAACAGTGTAGAATATTGTGCACCAACTTCTTCCTCATGTATAGGTGATGGCGATATATTGTGGGTGTAAGATGAATGTCGGTGATAAGTTTTGTAGGACTAACCAGGGTAGAAAATTTTACAAAACATTCTTCCTCATGTAAATGTGATGGCGAGATGTTGTGGGAGTAAGTTGATTTTCGATGAGAGTTTTGTAGGACTAAACAGGGTAGAATATTGTGCACCAGCTTCTTCCACATATAAATATAATGGGGAGATGTTGTGGGTGTAAATCGATTGTCGGTGATGAGTTTTGTAGGACTAAACAGGGTAGAATATTGTGCACCACATTCTTCCTAATGTATATATGATGGCGAGATGTAGTGGGTGTAAGTTGATTTTCGATGAGAGTTTTGTAGGACTAAACAGGGTAGAATATTGTGCACCACATTCTTCCTAATGTATATATGATGGCGAGATGTTGTGGGTGTAAGTTGATTGTCGGTGATGAGTTTTGTAGGACTAAACAGGGTAGAATATTTTGCACCACCTTCTTCCCATGTAAATGTGATGGCGAGATGTTGTGGTGTAAGTTGGTTTTTGATGAGAGTTTTGTAGGACTAAACAAGGTAGAATATTGTGCACCACCTTCTTCCACATGCAAATGTAAATGCAAGTTGATTTGGGTGTAAGTTGATTGTGGATGATGAGTTTTGTAGGTCTAAGCAGTGTAGAGTATTGTGCACCACATTCTTCCTAATGTATATATGATGGCGAGATGTTGTGGGTGTAAGTTGATTGTCGATGATGAGTTTTGTAGGACTAAACAGGGTAGAATATTGTGCACCACCTTATTCCTAATGTAAATATGATGGCGAGATGTTGTGGGTGTAAGTTGATTGTCGGTGAAGAGTTTTATACGACTAAACAGGGTAGAATATTGTGCACCACCTTATTCCTAATGTAAATATGATGGCGAGATGTTGTGGGTGTAAGTTGATTGTCGATGATGAGTTTTGTAGTACTAACAGGGTAGAATATTGTGCACCACCTTATTCCTAATGTAATATGATGGCGAGATGTTGTGGTATAAGTTTATTGACGGTGATACGTTTTGTAGGACTAAACAGGGTAGAATATTGTGCACCACCTTCTTCCACATGTAAATGTGATGGCGAGATGTTGTGGGTGTAAGTTGATATTCGATGAGAGTTTTGTAGGACTAAACAAGGTAGAATATTGTGCACCACCTTCTTCCACATGCAAATGTGAATGCAAGTTGATTTGGGCGTAAGTTGATTGTGGATGATGAGTTTTGTAGGTCTAAACAGGGTAGAATATTGTGCACCACATTCTTCCTAATGTATATATGATGGCGAGATATTGTGGGTGTAAGTTGATTTTCGATGAGAGTTTTGTAGGACTAAACAGGGTAGATATTGTGCACCAAATTCTTTCACATGTAATAGTGATAGCTAAATGTTGTGGGTGTAAGTTTTTTTCGATGATGAATTTTGTAGACTAAACAGGTAAATATTGTGCACCACCTCTTATTCATCTAAAGGTGATGGCGAGATATTGTGAGTGTTAGTTGGTATTCTATGAGACTATTGTAGGACTAAACTGGGTAGATTATTGTGCACCACCTTCTTCCACATGCAAATGTGAATGCAAGTTGATTTGGGCGAAAGTTGATTGTGGATGATGAGTTTTGTAGGTCTAAACAGTGTAGAATATTGTGCACCACATTCTTCTTAATGTAAATATGATGGCGAAATGTTGTGGGTGTAAGTTGATTTTTGATGAGAGTTTTGTAGGACTAAACATAATAGAATATTTTGCACCAAATTATTTTCCATGTAATGGTGATAGCGAAATGTTGTGGGGGTAAGTTGCTATTCGATGATGAATTATGTACGACTAAGCAGGGTAAAATATTTTGCACCATCACTTATTCATCTAAAGGTGATGGCGACATGTTGTGTGTTTTAGCTGGATTTCCATGAGAGTGTTGTAGGACTAAACAGGGTAGAATATTGTGCACCACCTTCTTCCAAATGCAAATGTGAATGCAAGTTGATTTGGGGGTAAGTTGATTGTGGATGATGAGATTTGTAGGTCTAAACAGTGTAGAATATTGTGCACCACATTCTTCCTAATGTATATATGATGGCGAGATGTAGTGGGTGTAAGTTGATTGTCAGTGATGAGTTTTGTAGGACTAAACAGGGTAGAATATTGTGCACCACCTTATTCCTAATATAAATATGATGGCGAATTGTTGTGGGTGTAAGTTGATTTTCTATGATGAGTTTTGTAGTACTAAACATGGTAGAATATTGTGCACCAAATTCTTTCCTATGTAATAGTGATAGCTAAATGTTGTGGGTGTAAGTTGTTTTTCGATGATGAATTTTGTACGACTAAACAGGGTAGAATATTGAGCAACACCGCTTATTCATCTAAAGGTGATGGCGAGATATTGTGAGTGTTAGTTGGTATTCTATGAGAGTATTGTAGGACTAAACAGAGTAGAATATTGTGCACCACCTTCTTCCACATGCAAATGTGAATGCATGTTGATTTGGGGGTAAGTTGATTGTGGATGATGAGTTTAGTAGGACTGAACAGTGTAGAATATTGTGCACCACATTCTTCCTAATGTATATATGATGGCGAGATGTTGTGGGTGTACGTTGATTGTAGGTGATGAGTTTTGTAGGACTAAACAGGGTAGAATATTGTGCACCACCTTATTAATAATGTAAATATAATGGCGAGATGATGTGGGTGTAATTTGATTGTCGGTGATGAGTTTTGTGGGACTAAACATGGTAGAATATTTTGCACCAAATTCTTTCACATGTAATGGTGATAGAGAAATTTTGTGGGTGTAAGTAGTTATTCGATGATGAATTTTGTACGACTAAACAAGGTAGAATATTGTGTACCACATATCCCTAATGTAAATATGATGGCGAGATGTTGTGGGTGTAAGTTGATTTTCGATGATGAGTTTTGTAGTACTAAACATGGTAGAATATTGTGCACCAAATTCTTTCCCATGTAATGGTGATAGCTAAATGTTGTGGGTGTAAGTTGTTTTTCGATGATGAATTTTGTAGGACTAAACAGGGTAGAATATTGTGCACCACCTCTTATTCATCTAAAGGTGATGGCGAGATATTGTGAGTGTTAGTTGGTTTTCTATGAGAGTATTGTAGGACTAAACAGGGTAGAATATTGTGCACCACCTTCTTCCACATGCAAATGTGAATGCAAGTTGATTTGGGTGTAAGTTGATTGTCGATGATGAGTTTTGTAGGACTAAACAGGGTAGAATATTGTGCACCACATTCTTCCTAATGTATATATGATGGCGAGATGTAGTGTGTGTAAGTTGATTTTTGATGAGAGTTTTGTAGGACTAAACAGGGTAGAATATTTTGCACCACCTTCTTCCTCATTTAAATACGATGGCGAGATGTTGTGGGTGTAAGTTGATTGTCGGTGATCAGTTTTGTAGTACTAAACATGGTAGAATATATTGCAACAAATTCTTTTACATGTAATGGTGATAGCTAAATGTTGTGGGTGTAAGTATGTTTTTCGATGATGAATTTTGTAGGACTAAACAGGTTAGAATATTGGACACCACCTCTTATTCATCTAAAGGTGATAGCGAGATATTGGTGTGGTGTTAGTTAGTTTCTATGAGAGTAATCGTAGGACGAAACAGGTGAGAATATGGTGCACCAACCTTCTTCCACATGCAAAGTGAATGCAGTTGACTATGTGTGTAATTTGGATTGTGGGATGACATGATGTATGTGTGTAGGACTAAACAGGGTAGAATATTGTGCACCACCTTCTTCCACATGCAAATGTGAATGCAAGTTGATTTGTGTGTAATTTGATTGTGGATGATGAGTTTTGTAGGACTAAACAGGGTAGAATATTGTGCACCACCTTATTCCTAATGTAAATATGATGGCGATATGTTGTGGGTGTAAGTTGATTTTCGATGATGAGTTTTGTAGTACTAAACATGGTAGAATATTGTGCACCAAATTCTTTCACATGTAATGGTGATAGCTAAATGTTGTGGGTGTAAGTTGTTTTTCGATGATGAATTTTGTAGGACTAAACAGGGTAGAATATTGTGCACCACCTCTTATTCATCTAAAGGTGATGGCGAGATATTGTGAGTGTTAGTTGGTTTTCTATGAGAGTATTGTAGGACTAAACAGGGTAGAATATTGTGCACCACCTTCTTCCACATGCAAATGTGAATGCAAGTTGTTTTGGGTGTAATTTGATTGTCGGTGATGAGTTTTGTAGGACTAAACAGGGTAGAATATTGTGCACCACCTTATTCCTAATGTAAATATGATGGCGAGATGTAGTGGGTGTAAGTTGATTTTCGATGATGAGTTTTGTAGTACTAAACATGGTAGAATATTGTGCACCAAATTCTTTCACATGTAATGGTGATAGCTAAATGTTGTGGGTGTAAGTTGATTTTCGATGATGAATTTTGTACGACTAAACAGGGTAGAATATTGTGCACCACCTCTTATTCATCTAAAGGTGATGGCGAGATGTTGTGTGTGTAAGTTGATTGTCGATGATGAGTTTTGTAGGACTAAACAGGGTAGAATATTGTGCACCACATTCTTCCTAATGTAAATATGATGGCGAGATGTTGTGGGTGTAAGTTGATTGTCGATGATGAGTTTTGTAGGACTAAACAGGGTAGAATATTGTGCACCACCTTCTTCCCCATGTAAATGTGATGGCGAGATGTTGTGGGTGTAAGTTGATATTCGATGAGAGTTTTGTGGGAATAAACAGGCTAAAATATTGTGCAACACCTTATTCTTCATGTAAATATGATGGCGTGATGTTGTGGGTGTGGGTTGATTTTCGATTAGAGTTTTGTAGGACTAAACAGGGTAGAATATTGTGCACCATATTATTCCACATGCAAATGTGAGGGCGAGTTGTAGTTGCTGTAAATTGTTATTCGATGATGAGTTTTGTAGTACTAAACAGGGTAGAGTAGTGTGCACCACATTCTTCCTAATGTAAATATGATGGCGAGATGTTGTGGGTGTAAGTTGATTGTCGATGATGAGTTTTGTAGGACTAAACAGGGTAGAATATTGTGCACCACCTTCTTCCCCATGTAAATGTGAAGGCGAGATGTTGTGGGTGTAAGTTGATATTCGATGAGAGTTTTGTAGGACTAAACAGGGTAGAATATTGTGCACCACATTCTTCCTAATGTAAATATGATGGCGAGATGTTGTGGGTGTAAGTTGATTGTCGATGATGAGTTTTGTAGGACTAAACAGGGTAGAATATTGTGCACCAACTTCTTCCCCATGTAAATGTGATGGCGAGATGTTGTGGGTGTTAGTTGATTTTCGATGATGAGTTTTGTAGGACTAAACAGGGTAGAATATTTTGCACCACCTTCTTCCTCATGTAAAGGTGATGGCGAGATGTTGTGGGTGTAAGTTGATTTTCGATAAGAGATTTGTAGTACTAAACAGGGTAGAATATTGTGCACCACCTTCTTCCACATGTAAATGTGATGGCGAGATGTTGTGGGTGTAAGTTGATTTTCGATGAGAGTTTTGTAGGACCTAAACAGGGTAGAATATTTTGCACCACCTTCTTCCCCATGTAAATGTGATGGCGAGATGTTGTGGGTGTAAGTGATTGTCGATGATGAGTTTTGTAGGACTAAACAGTGTAGAATATTGTGCACCACCTTCTTCCACATGTAAATGTGATGGCGAGATGTGTGGGTGTAAGTGATTGTCGATGATGAGTTTTGTAGGACTAACAGGGTAGAATATTGTGCACACCTTCTTCCTCATGTAAATGTGAAGGCGAAATGTTGTGGGTGTAAGTGATTGTCGATGAGAGTTTTGTAGGACTAAACAGGGTAGAATATTGTGCACACCTTCTTCCTCATGTAAGGTGATGGCGAGATGTTGTGGTGTAAGTTGATATTCGATGAGAGTTTTGTAGGACTAAACAGGTAGAATATTGTGCACCACCTTCTTCCTCATGTAAGGTGATGGCGAGATGTTGTGGGTGTAAGTGATTGTCGATGATGAGTTTTGTAGGACTAACAGGGTAGAATATGTGCACCACCTTCTTCCCCATGTAAATGTGATGGCGAGATGTTGTGGGTGTAAGTTGATTTTCGATGAGAGTTTTGTAGGACTAAACAGGTAGAATATTGTGCACACCTTCTTCCCCATGTAAATGTGATGGCGAGATGTTGTGGTGTAAGTTGATTGTCGATGATGAGTTTTGTAGGACTAAACAGGGTAGAATATTGTGCACCACCTTCTTCCCCATGTAAATGTGATGGCGAGATGTTGTGGTGTAAGTTGATATTCGATGAGAGTTTTGTAGGACTAAACAGGTAGAATATTGTGCACCACCCTCTTCCTCATGTAAGGTGATGGCGAGATGTTGTGGGTGTAAGTGATTGTCGATGATGAGTTTTGTAGACTAAACAGGGTAGAATATGTGCACCACCTTCTTCCCCATGTAAATGTGAAGGCGAAATGTTGTGGGTGTAATTTGATATTCGATGAGAGTTTTGTAGGACTAAACAGGGTAGAATATGGTGCACCAACTTCTTCCCATGTAAATGTGATGGCGAGATGTTGTGGGTGTAAGTTGATTTTCGATGATGAGTTTTGTAGGACTAACAGGGTAGAATATTTTGCACCACCTTCTTCCTCATGTAAGGTGATGGCGAGATGTTGTGGGTGTAAGTTGATTTTCGATGAGAGTTTTGTAGGACTAAACAGGGTAGAATATTGTGCACCACCTTCTTCCTCATGTAAGGTGATGGCGAGATGTTGTGTGTGTAAGTTGATTTTCGATGAGAGTTTTTGTAGTACTAAACAGGGTAGAATATTGTGCACCACCTTCTTCCTCATGTAAGGTGATGGCGAGATGTTGTGGGTGTAAGTTGATTTTCGATGATGAGTTTTGTAGGACTAACAGGGTAGAATATTGTGCACACCTTCTTCCTCATGTAAGGTGATGGCGAGATGTTGTGGTGTAAGTTGATATTCGATGAGAGTTTTGTAGGACTAAACAGGGTAGAATATTTTGCACCACCTTCTTCCTCATGTAAGGTGATGGCGAGATGTGTGGGTGTAAGTTGATTTTCGATGATGAGTTTTGTAGGACTAAACAGGGTAGAATATGTGCACCACCTTCTTCCACATGTAAATGTGATGGCGAGATGTTGTGGGTGTAAGTTGATTGTCGATGATGAGTTTTGTAGGACTAAACAGGGTAGAATATTGTGCACCACCTCTTCCTCATGTAAAGGTGATGGCGAGATGTTGTGGTGTAAGTTGATTGTCGATGATGAGTTTTGTAGGACTAAACAGGGTAGAATATTGTGCAACACCTTCTTCCCCATGTAAATGTGATGGCGAGATGTTGTGGGTGTAAGTTGATTTTCGATGAGAGTTTTGTAGGACTAAACAGGGTAGAATAATGTGCACCACCTTCTTCCTCATGTAAAGGTGATGGCGAGATGTTGTGGGTGTAAGTTGATTTTCGATGATGAGTTGTGGGTGTAAGTTGATTTTCGATGAGAGTTTTGTAGGACTAAACAGGGTAGAATATTGTGCACCACCTTCTTCCTCATGTAAAGGTGATGGCGAGATGTTGTGGGTGTAAGTTGATTTTCGATGATGAGTTGTGTAGGACTAAACAGGGTAGAATATTGTGCACCACCTTCTTCCCCATGTAAATGTGAAGGCGAGATGTTGTGGGTGTAAGTTGATTGTCGATGATGAGTTTTGTAGGACTAAACAGGGTAGAATATTGTGCACACCTTCTTCCCCATGTAAAGGTGATGGCGAGATGTTGTGGGTGTAAGTTGATTGTCGATGATGAGTTTTGTAGGACTAAACATGGTAGAATATTGTGCACCACCTTCTTCCTCATGTAAATGTGATGGCGAGATGTTGTGGGTGTAAGTTGATTGTCGATGATAAGTTTTGTAGTAATAAACAGGGTAGAATATTGTGCACACCTTCTTCCTCATGTAAAGGTGATGGCGAGATGTTGTGGGTGTAATTTCATAATCGTTTAGCGTTTTGTAGGACTAAACAGGGGTAGAATATTGTGCACAACCTTCTTCCTCATGTAAAGGTGATGGCGAGATGTTGTGGGTGTAATTTCATAATCGTTGAGCGTTTTGTAGGAGTAAACAGGGTAGAATATTGTGCACCACCTTCTTCCCCATGTAAAGGTGATGGCGAGATGTTATGGGTGTAATATGATGGTCGATGATGAGTTTTGTAGGACTAAACAGGTAGAATATTGTGCACACCTTCTTCCTCATGTAAATGTGATGGCGAGATGTTGTGGGTGTAAGTTGATTGTCGATGATAAGTTTTGTAGTAATAAACAGGGTAGAATATGTGCACCACCTTCTTCCTCATGTAAAGGTGATGGCGAGATGTGTGGGTGTAATTTCATAATCGTTTAGCGTTTTGTAGGACCTAAACAGGGTAGAATATTGTGCACAACCTTCTTCCTCATGTAAAGGTGATGGCGAGATGTTGTGGGTGTAATTTCATAATCGTTGAGCGTTTTGTAGGAGTAAACAGGGTAGAATATTGTGCACACCTTCTTCCCCATGTAAATGTGATGGCGAGATGTTGTGGTGTAAGTTGATTGTCGATGATGAGTTTTGTAGGACTAAACAGGGTTAGAATATTGTGCACCACCCTCTTCGTCAAGTTAATCTGATTGCGAAATGTTGTGGGTGTAAGTTGATTGTCGATGATAAGTTTTGTAGTAATAAACAGGGTAGAATATTGTGCACCACCTTCTTCCTCATGTAAAGGTGATGGCGAGATGTTGTGGGTGTAATTTCATAATCGTTTAGCGTTTTGTAGGACTAAACAGGGTAGAATATTGTGCACAACCTTCTTCCTCATGTAAAGGTGATGGCGAGATGTTGTGGGTGTAAGTTGATTGTCGATGATGAGTTGTGGGTGTAATTTCATAATCGTTGAGCGTTTTGTAGGAGTAAACAGGGTAGAATATTGTGCACCACCTTCTTCCCCATGTAAAGGTGATGGCGAGATGTTATGGGTGTAATATGATGGTCGATGATGAGTTTTGTAGGACTAAAGAGGGTAGAATTTTGTGCACCACCCTCTTCGTCAAGTTAATCTGATTGCGAAATGTTGTGGGTGTAAGTTGATTGTCGATGATAAGTTTTGTAGTAATAAACAGGGTAGAATATTGTGCACCACCTTCTTCCTCATGTAAAGGTGATGGCAAGATGTTGTGGGTGTAATTTCATAATCGTTTAGCGTTTTGTAGGACTAAACAGGGTAGAATATTGTGCACAACCTTCTTCCTCATGTAAAGGTGATGGCGAGATGTTGTGGGTGTAATTTCATAATCGTTGAGCGTTTTGTAGGAGTAAACAGGGTAGAATATTGTGCACAACCTTATTCCTCATGTAAATGTGATGGCGAGATGTTGTGTGTGTAAGTTGATTTTCGATGATGAGTTTTGTAGGACTAACAGGGTAGAATATGTGCACCACCTTCTTCCTCATGTAAATGTGATGGCGAGATGTTGTGGTGTAAGTTGATTTTCGATGATGAGTTTTGTAGGACTAAACAGGGTAGAATATGTGCACCACCTTCTTCCTCATGTAAGGTGATGGCGAGATGTTGTGGGTGTAATTTCATAATCGTTGAGCGTTTTGTAGGACTAAACAGGTAGAATATTGTGCACCACCTCTTCCTCATGTAATATGATGGCGAGATGTTGTGTGTGTAAGTTGATTTTCGATGAGAGTTTTGTAGGACTAACAGGGTAGAATATTTTGCACCACCTCTTCCTCATGTAAAGGTGATGGCGAGATGTTGTGGGTGTAAGTTGATTTTCGATGAGAGTTTTGTAGGACTAAACAGGGTTAGAATATTGTGCACACCTTCTTCCTCATGTAAAGGTGATGGCGAGATGTTGTGGGTGTAAGTTGATGGCGAGATGTTGTGGGTGTAAGTTGATTGTCGATGATAAGTTTTGTAGTAATAAACAGGGTAGAATATGTGCACCACCTTCTTCCTCATGTAATATGATGGCGATATGTTGTGGGTGTAAGTTGATTTTCGATGAGAGTTTTGTAGGACTAAACAGGGTAGAATATTGTGCACCACCTTCTTCCTCATGTAAAGGTGATGGCGAGATGTTGTGTGTGTAAGTTGATTGTCGATGATGAGTTTTGTAGGACTAAACAGGTAGAATATTGTTGCACCTCCTTCTTCCCCATGTATAGGTGATAGCGAGATGTTGTGGGTGTAATTTTTTTGTCGATGATGAATTTTGTACGACTAAACAGGTTGGAGATTGTGCACCACCCTCTTCTTCATGTAAAGTTGATGGCGAGATGTTGTGGGTGTAAGTTGATTGTCGATGATAAGTTTTGTAGGACTAAACAGGTTAGAATATTGTGCACCAAATTCTTCCCCATGTAAATGTGATGGCGAGATGTTGTGGGTGTAAGTTGATATTCGATGAGAGTTTTGTAGGACTAAACAGGGTAGAATACTGTGCACCAACTTCTTCCCCATGTAAATGTGATTGCGAGATGTTGTGGGTGTAAGTTGATTGTCGATGATGAGTTGTGTAGGACTAAACAGGGTAGAATATTGTGCACCACCTTCTTCCTCATGTAAATGTGATGGCGAGATGTTGTGGGTGTAAGTTGATTTTCGATGATGAGTTGTGTAGGACTAAACAGGGTAGAATATTTTGCACCACCTTCTTCCTCATGTAAAGGTGATGGCGAAATGTTGTGGGTGTAAGTTGATTTTCGATGATGAGTTTTGTAGGACTAAACAGGGTAGAATATTTTGCACCACCTTCTTCCCCATGTAAATGTGATTGCGAGATGTTGTGGGTGTAAGTTGATTTTCGATGATGAGTTTTGTAGGACTAAACATGGTAGAATATTTTGCACCACCTTCTTCCTCATGTAAAGGTGATGGCGAGATGTTGTGTGTGTAAGTTGATTTTCGATGATGAGTTTTGTAGGACTAAACAGGGTTAGAATATTGTTGCACCACCTTCTTCCCCATGTAAAGGTGATGGCGAGATGTTGTGGGTGTAAGTGATTTTCGATGATGAGTTTTGTAGGACTAAACAGGTAGAATATTGTTGCACCACCTTCTTCCACATGTAAATGTGATGGCGAGATGTTGTGTGTGTAAGTTGATTGTCGATGATGAGTTGTGTAGGACTAAACAGGGTAGAATATGTGCACCACCTTCTTCCTCATGTAAATGTGATGGCGAGATGTTGTGGGTGTAAGTTGATATTCGATGAGAGTTTTGTAGGACTAAACAGGGTAGAATATTGTGCACCACCTTCTTCCTCATGTAAAGGTGATGGCTAGATGTTGTGGTGTAAGTTGATTTTCGATGATGAGTTTTGTAGGACTAAACAGGGTAGAATATGGTGCACCACCTTCTTCCACATGTAAATGTGATGGCGAGATGTTGTGTGTGTAAGTTGATTTTCGATGAGAGTTTTGTAGGACTAAACAGGGTTAGAATATTGTGCACCACCTTCTTCCACATGTAAATGTGATGGCGAGATATTGTGGGTGTAATTTGATTGTCGATGATGAGTTGTGTAGTACTAAACAGGGTAGAATATTTTGCACCACCTTCTTCCCCATGTAAATGTGATGGCGAGATATTGTGGGTGTAAGTTGATTGTCGATGATGAGTTTTGTAGGACTAAACAGGTAGAATATTGTGCACCACCTTCTTCCTCATGTAAAGGTGATGGCGAGATGTTGTGGGTGTAAGTTGATTTTCGATGAGAGTTTTGTAGGACTAAACAGGGTAGAATATGTGCACCACCTTCTTCCACATGTAAATGTGATGGCGAGATGTTGTGTGTGTAAGTTGATTTTCGATGAGAGTTTTGTAGGACTAAACAGGGTAGAATATTGTGCACCACCTTCTTCCTCATGTAAATATGATGGCGAGATGTTGTGGGTGTAAGTTGATTTTCGATGATGAGTTGTGTAGGACTAAACAGGGTAGAATATTGTGCACCACCTTCTTCCTCATGTAAATGTGATGGCGAGATGTTGTGGGTGTAAGTTGATATTCGATGAGAGTTTTGTAGGACTAAACAGGGTAGAATATTGTGCACCACCTTCTTCCTCATGTAAAGGTGATGGCGAGATGTTGTGGGTGTAAGTTGATTTTCGATGAGAGTTTTGTAGGACTAAACAGGGTAGAATATTGTGCACCAACTTCTTCCCCATGTAAAGGTGATGGCGAAATGTTGTGGGTGTAATTTGATTGTCGATGATGAGTTTTGTAGGACCTAAACAGGGTAGAATATTGTGCACCAACTTCTTCCCCATGTAAATGTGATGGCGAGATATTGTGGGTGTAAGTTGATTTTCGATGATGAGTTTTGTAGGACTAAACAGGGTAGAATATTGTGCACCACCTTCTTCCACATGTAAATGTGATGGCGAAATGTTGTGGGTGTAAGTTGATTGTCGATGATGAGTTTTGTAGGACTAAACAGGGTAGAATATTGTGCACCACCTTCTTCCCCATGTAAATGTGATAGCGAGATGTTGTGGGTGTAAGTTGATTGTCGATGATGAGTTTTGTAGGACTAAACAGGGTAGAATATTGTGCACCACCTTCTTCCTCATGTATAGGTGATGGCGAGATTTTGTGGGTGTAAGTTGATTTTCGATGATGAGTTTTGTAGGACTAAACAGGGTAGAATATGTGCACCACCTTCTTCCACATGTAAATGTGATGGCGAGATGTTGTGTGTGTAAGTTGATTTTCGATGATGAGTTTTGTAGGACTAAACAGGGTAGAATATTGTGCACCACCTTCTTCCTCATGTAAAGGTGATGGCGAGATTTTGTGGGTGTAAGTTGATTGTCGATGAGAGTTTTGTAGGACTAAACATGGTAGAATATTGTGCACCACCTTCTTCCTCATGTAAAGGTGATGGCGAGATGTTGTGTGTGTAAGTTGATTTTCGATGAGAGTTTTGTAGGACTAACAGGGTAGAATATTGTGCACCACCTTCTTCCCCATGTAAAGGTGATGGCGAGATGTTGTGGGTGTAAGTTGATTGTCGATGATGAGTTTTGTAGGACTAAACAGGGTAGAATATTGTGCACCAACTTCTTCCCCATGTAAATGTGATGGCGAGATGTTGTGTGTGTAAGTTGATTTTCGATGATGAGTTGTGTAGGACTAAACAGGGTAGAATATTGTGCACCACCTTCTTCCTCATGTAAAGGTGATGGCGAGATTTTGTGGGTGTAAGTTGATTGTCGATGATGAGTTTTGTAGGACTAAACAGGGTAGAATATTGTGCACCACCTTCTTCCTCATGTAAAGGTGATGGCGAGATGTTGTGGGTGTAAGTGATTGTCGATGATGAGTTTTGTAGGACTAAACAGGGTAGAATATTGTGCACCACCTTCTTCCACATGTAAATGTGATGGCGAGATTTTGTGGGTGTAAGTTGATTTTCGATGAGAGTTTTGTAGGACTAAACAGGGTAGAATATTGTGCACCACCTTCTTCCTCATGTAAAGGTGATGGCGAGATTTTGTGGGTGTAAGTTGATTGTCGATGATGAGTTTTGTAGGACTAAACAGGGTAGAATATTGTGCACCACCTTCTTCCTCATGTAAAGGTGATGGCGAAATGTTGTGGGTGTAAGTTGATTTTCGATGATGAGTTTTGTAGGACTAAACAGTGTAGAATATTGTGCACCACCTTCTTCCACATGTAAATGTGATGGCGAGATTTTGTGGGTGTAAGTTGATTTTCGATGAGAGTTTTGTAGGACTAAACAGGGTAGAATATTGTGCACCACCTTCTTCCTAATGTAAATATGATGGCGAGATGTTGTGGGTGTAATTTGATTGTCGATGATGAGTTTTGTAGGACTAAACAGGGTAGAATATTGTGCACCACCTTCTTCCACATGTAAATGTGATGGCGAGATGTTGTGGGTGTAAGTTGATGTTCGATGATGAGTTTTGTAGGACTAAAACAGGTAGAATATTGTGCCCACCTTCTTCCTCATGTAAAGGTGATGGCGAGATGTTGTGGGTGTAATTTGATTGTCGATGAGAGTTTTGTAGGACTAACAGGGTAGAATATTGGCACCACCTTCTTCCCCATGTAAATGTGATGGCGAGATGTTGTGGGTTGTAAGTTGATTTTCGATGAGAGTTTTGTAGGACTAACAGGGTAGAATATTGTGCACCACCTTCTTCCTCATGTAAAGGTGATGGCGAGATTTTGTGGGTGTAAGTTGATTTTCGATGAGAGTTTTGTAGGACTAACAGGGTAGAATATTGTGCACCACCTTCTTCCACATGTAAATGTGATGGCGAGATTTTGTGGGTGTAAGTTGATTGTCGATGAGAGTTTTGTAGGACTAAAACAGGTAGAATATTGTGCACCACCTTCTTCCTCATGTAAAGGTGATGGCGAGATTTTGTGGGTGTAAGTTGATTGTCGATGAGAGTTTTGTAGGACTAAAACAGGTAGAATATTGTGCACCACCTTCTTCCTCATGTAAATGTGATGGCGAGATGTTGTGTGTGTAAGTTGATTGTCGATGAGAGTTTTGTAGGACTAAACAGGGTAGAATATGGTGCACCACCTTCTTCCCCATGTAAAGGTGATGGCGAGATGTTGTGGGTGTAAGTTGATTTTCGATGATGAGTTTTGTAGGACTAAACAGGGTAGAATATGTGCACCACCTTCTTCCCCATGTAAAGGTGATGGCGAGATGTTGTGGGTGTAATTTGATTGTCGATGATGAGTTTTGTAGGACTAAACAGGGTAGAATATGTGCACCACCTTCTTCCCCATGTAAATGTGATGGCGAGATGTTGTGTGTGTAAGTTGATTTTCGATGATGAGTTTTGTAGGACTAAACAGGGTAGAATATGGTGCACCAACTTCTTCCACATGTAAATGTGATGGCGAGATGTTGTGGGTGTAATTTGATTGTCGATGAGAGTTTTGTAGGACTAAACAGGGTAGAATATTGTGCACCACCTTCTTCCTCATGTAAATGTGATGGCGAGATGTTGTGGGTGTAAGTTGATTGTCGATGATGAATTTTGTACGACTAAACAGGGTAGAATATTGTGCACCACCTTCTTCCACATGTAAATGTGATGGCGAGATGTTGTGGGTGTAATTTGATTTTCGATGAGAGTTTTGTAGGACTAAACAGGGTAGAATATTGTGCACCACCTTCTTCCTCATGTAAATATGATGGCGATATGTTGTGGGTGTAAGTTGATTGTCGATGATGAGTTGTGTAGGACTAAACAGTGTAGAATATTGTGCACCACCTTCTTCCTCATGTAAATATGATGGCGAGATGTTGTGGGTGTAATTTGATTGTCGATGATGAGTTTTGTAGGACTAACAGGGTAGAATATTTTGCACCACCTTCTTCCTCATGTAAAGTTGATGGCGAGATGTTGTGTGTGTAAGTTGATTTTCGATGAGAGTTTTGTAGGACTAAACATGGTAGAATATTGTGCACCACCTTCTTCCACATGTAAATGTGATGGCGAAATGTTGTGGGTGTAATTTGATTGTCGATGATGAGTTTTGTAGGACTAAACAGGGTAGAATATGTGCACCACCTTCTTCCTCATATAAAGGTGATGGCGAGATGTTGTGGGTGTAAGTTGATTTTCGATGATGAGTTTTGTAGGACTAAACATGGTAGAATTTTGTGCACCACCTTCTTCCTCATGTAAATGTAATGGCAAGATATTTTGTGTGTAAGTTGATTTTTGATGAGAGTTTTGTAGGACTAAACAGGGTAGAATATGTGCACCACCTTCTTCCTCATGTAAAGATGATGGCGAGATGTTGATGGTGTAAGTTGTTTGTAGACGAGATTTTTGTAGGACTAAACACGGTAGAATATTGTGCACCAGCTTCTTCCTCATGTAAATATGATGGCGAGATGTTGTGTGTGTAAGTTGATTTTCGATGATGAGTTTTGTAGGACTAAACAGGTAGAATATTGTGCCCACCTTCTTCCTCATGTAAATATGATGGCAAGATGTTGTGGGTGTAAGTTGATTTTCGATGATGAGTTTTGTAGGACTAAACAGGGTAGAATATTTTGCACCACCTTCTTCCACATGTAAATGTGATGGCGAGATGTTGTGGGTGTAAGTTGATTGTCGATGATGAGTTTTGTAGGACTAAACAGTGTAGAATATTGTGTACCACCTTCTTCCCCATGTAAATGTGATGGCGCGATATTGTGTGTGTAAGTTGATTGTCGATGAGAGTTTTGTAGGACTAAACAGTGTAGAATATTGTGCACCACCTTCTTCCCCATGTAAAGGTGATGGCGAGATGATGTGGGTGTATGTTGATTTTCGATGAGAGTTTTGTAGGACTAAACAGTGTAGAATATTGTGCACCACCTTCTTCCTCATGTAAAGGTGATGGCGGTATGTTGTGGGTGTATGTTGATTTTCGATGAGAGTTTTGTAGACTAAACAGGGTAGAATATTGTGCACCACCTTCTTCCTCATGTAAAGGTGATGGCAATATGTTGTGGGTGTATGTTGATTTTCGATGATGAGTTTTGTAGGACTAAACAGGGTAGAATATTGTGCACCACCTTCTTCCTCATGTAAAGGTGATGGCGAGATGTTGTGGGTGTAAGTTGATTTTCGATGATGAGTTTTGTAGGACTAAACAGGTAGAATATTGTGCACCAACTTCTTCCTCATGTAAAGGTGATGGCGAGATGTTGTGGGTGTAATTTGATTGTCGATGATGAGTTTTGTAGGACTAAACAGTGTAGAATATTGTGCACCACCTTCTTCCTCATGTAAAGGTGATGGCGAGATGTTGTGGGTGTAAGTTGATTGTCGATGATGAGTTTTGTAGGACTAAACAGGGTAGAATATTGTGCACCACCTTCTTCCTCATGTAAAGGTGATGGCGATATGTTGTGGGTGTAAGTTGATTTTCGATGAGAGTTTTGTAGGACTAAACAGGGTAGAATATTTTGCACCACCTTCTTCCTCATGTAAAGGTGATGGCGAGATGTTGTGTGTGTATGTTGATTGTCGATGAGAGTGTTGTAGGACTAAACAGGGTAGATATTGTGCACCACCTTCTTCCTCATGTAAAGGTGATGGCGAGATGTTGTGTGTGTAAGTTGATTTTCGATGAGAGTTTTGTAGGACTAAACAGGTAGAATATTGTGCACCACCTTCTTCCTCATGTAAAGGTGATGGCGAGATGTTGTGTGTGTAAGTTGATTTTCGATGAGAGTTTTGTAGGACTAAACAGTGTAGAATATTGTGCACCACCTTCTTCCTCATGTAAAGGTGATGGCGATATGTTGTGGGTGTATGTTGATTTTCGATGAGAGTTTTGTAGGACTATTAATGGTATAATATTTTGCACCACCTTCTTCCTCATGTAAATATGATGGCGAGATGTTGTGGGTGTAATTTGATTGTCGATGAGAGTTTTGTAGGACTAAACAGTGTAGAATATTGTGCACCACCTTCTTCCTCATGTAAAGGTGATGGCGAGATGTTGTGGGTGTAATTTGATTGTCGATGATGAGTTTTGTAGGACTAAACAGGGTAGAATATTGTGCACCACCTTCTTCCTCATGTAAAGGTGATGGCGAGATGTTGTGGGTGTAAGTTGATTTTCGATGAGAGTTTTGTAGGACTAAACAGGGTAGAATATTGTGCACCACCTTCTTCCTCATGTAAAGGTGATGGCGAGATGTTGTGGTGTAAGTTGATTTTCGATGAGAGTTTTGTAGGACTAAACAGGGTAGAATATTGTGCACCACCTTCTTCCTCATGTAAAGGTGATGGCGAGATGTTGTGGTGTAAGTTGATTTTCGATGAGAGTTTTGTAGGACTAAACAGGGTAGAATATTGTGCACCACCTTCTTCCTCATGTAAAGGTGATGGCGAGATGTTGTGTGTGTAAGTTGATTTTCGATGAGAGTTTTGTAGGACTAAACAGTGTAGAATATTGTGCACCACCTTCTTCCTCATGTAAAGGTGATGGCGAGATGTTGTGGGTGTATGTTGATGTTCGATGAGAGTTTTGTAGGACTAAACAGGGTAGAATATTTTGCACCACCTTCTGTCTTATCTAAATATGATAGCGAGATGATGTGGGTGTATGTTGATGTTCGATGAGAGTTTTGTAAGACTAAACGGTAGAAAGTAGTGCACCACCTTCTTCCTCAAGTAAAGGTGATGGCGAGATGTTGTGGTGTAAGTTGATTGACGATGATGAGTTTTGTAGGACTAAACAGGTAGAATATTGTGCACCACCTTTTTCTTCATGTAAAGGTGATGGCAAGTTGTTGTGTTTGTAAGTTGATTTTCGATAAAAGTTTTGTAGGACTAACAGGGTAGAATATTTTGCACCACCTTCTTCCTCATGTAAAGGTGATGGCGATATGTTGTGGGTGTAAGTTGATTGTCGATGAGAGTTTTGTAGGACTAAACAGGGTAGAATATTTTGCACCACCTTCTTCCTCATGTAAATGTGATGGCGAGATGTTGTGGGTGTAGTTGATTTTCGATGATGAGTTTTGTAGGACTAAACAGGGTAGAATATTGTGCACCACCTTCTTCCTCATGTAAATATGATAGCGAGATGTTGTGGGTGTAGTTGATTTTCGATGATGAGTTTTGTAGGACTAAACAGGTAGAATATTGTGCACCACCTTCTTCCTCATGTAAAGGTGATGGCGAGATGTTGTGGGTGTAATTTGATTGTCGATGAGAGTTTTGTAGGACTAAACAGGTAGAATATTGTGCACCACCTTCTTCCCCATGTAAATGTGATGGCGAGATGTTGTGGGTGTAAGTTGATTGTCGATGATGAGTTTTGTAGGACTAAACAGGGTAGAATATTGTGCACCACCTTCTTCCTCATGTAAATATGATGGCGAGATGTTGTGGGTGTAAGTTGATTGTCGATGAGAGTTTTGTAGGACTAAACAGGGTAGAATATTGTGCACCACCTTCTTCCTCATGTAAATATGATGGCGATATGTTGTGGGTGTAAGTTGATTTTCGATGAGAGTTTTGTAGGACTAAACAGGGTAGAATATTGTGCACCACCTTCTTCCTCATGTAAAGGTGATGGCGATATGTTGTGGGTGTAATTTGATTTTCGATGAGAGTTTTGTAGGACTAAACAGGGTTAGAATATTGTGCACCACCTTCTTCCTCATGTAAATGTGATGGCGAGATGTTGTGGGTGTAAGTTGATTTTCGATGAGAGTTTTGTAGGACTAAACAGGTAGAATATTGTGCACCACCTTCTTCCTCATGTAAAGGTGATGGCGATATGTTGTGGGTGTATGTTGATGTTCGATGAGAGTTTTGTAGGACTAAACAGGGTAGAATATTGTGCACCACCTTCTTCCTCATGTAAAGGTGATGGCGATATGTTGTGGGTGTAATTTGATTTTCGATGAGAGTTTTGTAGGACTAAACAGGGTAGAATATTTTGCACCACCTTCTTCCTCATGTAAATGTGATGGCGAGATGTGTGGGTGTAAGTTGATTTTCGATGAGAGTTTTGTAGGACTAAACATGGTAGAATATTTTGCACCACCTTCTTCCTCATGTAAATGTGATGGCGAGATGTTGTGGGTGTAAGTTGATTGTCGATGATGAGTTTTGTAGGACTAAACAGGGTAGAATATTGTGCACCACCTTCTTCCTCATGTAAATGTGATGGCGAGATGTTGTGTGTGTAAGTTGATTTTCGATGAGAGTTTTGTAGGACTAAACAGGGTAGAATATTTTGCACCACCTTCTTCCTCATGTAAAGGTGATGGCGAGATGTTGTGTGTGTAAGTTGATTGTCGATGATGATTTTTGTAGGACTAAACAGGGTAGAATATTGTGCACCAACTTCTTCCCCATGTAAATGTGATGGCGAGATGTTGTGGGTGTAAGTTGATTGTCGATGATGAGTTTTGTAGGACTAAACAGAGTAGAATATTGTGCACCACCTTCTACCTCATGTAAAGGTGATGGCGAAATGTTGTGGGTGTAAGTTGATTGTCGATGAGAGTTTTGTAGGACTAAACATGGTAGAATATTGTGCACCACCTTCTTCCCCATGTAAAGGTGATGGCGAGATGTTGTGGGTGTAAGTTGATTGTCGATGATGAGTTTTGTACGAATAAACAGAGATGAATTATGTGCACCACCTTCTTCCTCATGTAAATGTGATGGCGAAATGTTGTGGGTGTAAGTTGATTTTCGATGAGAGTTTTGTAGGACTAAACAGGGTAGAATATTGTGCACGACCTTCTACCTCATGTAAAGGTGATGGCGAAATGTTGTGGGTGTAAGTTGATTTTCGATGAGAGTTTTGTAGGACTAAACAGGGTAGAATATTGTGCACCACCTTCTACCTCATGTAAAGGTGATGGCGAAATGTTGTGGGTGTATGTTGATTATCGATGGGAGTTTTGTAGGACTAAACAGGTAGAATATTGTGCACCACCTTCTTCCTCATGTAAAGGTGATGGCGAAATGTTGTGGGTGTAAGTTGATTGTCGATGATGAGTTTTGTAGGACTAAACAGGGTAGAATATTGTGCACCACCTTCTTCCCCATGTAAATGTGATGGCGAGATGTTGTGGGTGTAAGTTGATTGTCGATGAGAGTTTTGTAGGACTAAACATGGTAGAATATTGTGCACCACCTTCTTCCTCATGTAAATGTGATGGCGAGATGTTGTGTGTGTAAGTTGATTGTCGATGATGAGTTTTGTAGGACTAAACATGGTAGAATATTGTGCACCACCTTCTTCCTCATGTAAATTTGATGGCGAGATGTTGTGGGTGTAAGTTGATTTTCGATGAGAGTTTTGTAGGACTAAACAGGGTAGAATATTGTGCACCACCTTCTTCCTCATGTAAATGTGATGGCGAGATGTTGTGGGTGTAAGTTGATTGTCGATGATGAGTTTTGTAGGACTAAACAGGGTCGAATATTGTGCACCACCTATTCTTCATGTAAAGGTGATGGCGAGATGTTGTGGGTGTAAGTGATTGTCGATGATGAGTTTTGTAGGACAAAACAGGTAGAATATTGTGCACCACCTTCTTCCCCATGTAAAGGTGATGGCGAGATGTTGTGGGTGTAAGTGATTGTCGATGATGATTTTGTAGGACTAAACAGGTAGAATATTGTGCACCACCTTCTTCCTCATGTAAATGTGATGGCGAGATGTTGTGGGTGTAAGTGATTGTCGATGATGAGTTGTGTAGGACAAAACATGGTAGAATATTGTGCACCACATACTTACACATGTAGAATTGAAGGCGAGATGTTGTGGGTGTAAGTTGATTTTCGATGAGAGTTTTGTAGGACTAAACAGGGTAGAATATTGTGCCCCACCTCTTCCTCATGTAATTTGAATGGCGAAATGGTGGGGTGTAAGTGATTAACGATGATGAAAGTTTGTACGAATAAACAGAGATGAATATTGTGCACCACCTATTCTTCATGTAAAGGTGATGGCCAGTTGTTGTGATTGTAAGTTGATATTCGATGAGAGTATTGTAGGACAAAACAGGTTAGAATATTGTGCACTACCTTCTTCCCCATGTAAATGTGATGGCGATATTTTGTGGCTGTTGGTTGATTGTCGATGATGAGTTTGTAGGACTAAAACAGTGTAGAATTTTGTGCACCACCTTCATCCTCATGTAATATGATGGCGAGATTGTTGTGTGTGTATGATGATTGTCGATGATGGAGTTATGTAGGACTAAACAGGGTAGAATATTGTGCACCACACATTATTTTTAATGTAAATATGATGGCGAGATATTTGGGTGTAAATTGTTAGTCGATGAGAGTTTTGTGAGACTAAACAGGGGTAGAATATTGTGCACCACCTTCTTCCCCATGTAAAATTTAAGGCGATATGTTGTGATTGTAAGTAGTTTGTCGATGATGCGTTTAGTAGGGAAAACACAGGAGAATATTGTGCATCACCTACTTCCTAATGTAAATATCATGGAGAAATGATGTGGGTGTATGTTGATTGTGAGTGATGAGTTTTGTAGGACTAAACAGGGTAGAATATTGTGCACCAACTTCTTCCTCATGTAAATATGATGGCGATATGTTGTTGGGTGTAAGTGATTTGCAAAGAGAGTTTTGTAGGACTAAACAGGGTAGAATATTGTGCACCACACTCTTCCGCATGTAAAGGTGATGGCGAGATGTTGTTGTTGTAACTTGATTGTCGATGATACGTTTTGTAGTACTAAACACGGTAGAATATTGTGCACCACCTTTTTCCCCATGTAAAGGTGATGGCAAGATGTTGTGGGTTTAAGTTGATTTTCAATGAAAGAGTTTTGTAGGACTAAACAGGGTAGAATATTGTGCACCACCTATCTTCATGTGAGGTGATTGAGGTATTTGTGTTGTTAGTTATTTTCGGTGAGAGGATTGTAGGAATAAACAGGGTAGAATATTGTGCACCACCCTTTTCCTAATGTAAATATGATGGCGATATGTTGTGGGTGTAAGTTGATTGTCGATGATGAGTTTTGTAGGCCTAAACGGGAGAATATTGTGCACCACATTCTTCCTAATGTAAATATGATGGCGAGAATGTTGTGTGTTTAATTTTATTTTCGATGAGAATTTTGTAGGACTAAATAGGGTAGAATATTGTGCACCACCTTCTTCCTCATGTACATATGAAGGCAATATGTTGTGGGTGTTAGTTGATTTGCAAAGAGAGTTTTGTAGGACTAAACAGGGTAGAATATTGTGTACCACCTTTTTCCCCATGTAAATGTGATGGCGAGATGTTGTTGTTGTAACTTGATTGTCGATGATACGTTTTGTAGGACTAAACAGGGTAGAATATTGTGCACCACCTTTTTCCCCATGTAAAGGTGATGGAATGATGTTGTGGGTTTAAGTTGATTTTCAATGAATGTTTTGTAGGACTAAACAGGGTAGTTTATTGTGCACCACCTATTCTTCATGTAAAGGTGATTGAGTTATGTTGTGTTTGTTAGTTTATTTTCGGTGAGAGGATTGTAGGAATAAACAGGGTAGAATATTGTGCACCACCTTATTCCTAATGTAAATATGATGGCGATATGTTGTGGGTGTAAGTTGATTTTCGATGATGAGTTTTGTAGGACTAAACGGGGTAGAATATTGTGCACCACATTCTTCCTAATGTAAATATGATGGCGAGATGTTGTGTGATTAATTTTATTTTCGATGAGAATTTTGTAGGACTAAATAGGGTAGAATATTGTGCACCACCTTATTCCTAATGTAAATATGATTACGTGATAATGTTAGTGTAATTTTATTGTCGTTGATGAGTTGTGTAGGTCAAAACAGGGTAGATTATTGTGCACCACATTCTTCCCCATGTAATGGAGATGGCGAAATGTTGTGGGTGTAAGTTGATTGACGATGATGAATTTTGTACGACTAAGCAGAGTTGAATACTGTGCACCACCTCCTCATCATGAAATGGTTATGGTGAGATGTTGTGTTTGTAAGTTGATTTTAGATGAGAGTGTTGTATTACTAAACAGGGCAGAATATTGTGCACCACCCTCTTCCGCATGTAAATATGAATGCGAAATTTTGTTCGTGTACGTTGATTTCAGATGATGAGTTGTGTAGGACTAAACAGGGTAGAATATTGTGCACCACATTATTCCTATTGTAAATATGATGGCGAGATGTTTTTGGTGTTAGTTGGTATTTGGTGAGAGGATTGTAGGTCTAAACAGGGTAGAATATTGTGCACCACCTTCGTCCTCCTGTAAATTTGATGGCGAGATGTTAGGGGTGTACGTTGATTGTCGATGAGAGTTTTGTTTGACTAAACAGGGTAGAATATTGTGCACCACATTATTCCTAATGTAAATATGATGGCGAGATGTTTTGGATGTAAGTTGAAATTTGGTGAGAGGTTTGTAGGACTAAAAAGGGTAGAATATTGTGCACCACCTTATTCCTAATGTAAATGTGATGGCGATATTTTGTGGCTGTTGGTTGATTGTTGATGATGAGTTTTGTAGAACTAAAAAGGGTAGAATTTTGTGCACCACCTTCATCCTCATGTAAATATGATGGCGAGATGTTGTGTGTGTATGATGATTGTCGATGATGAGTTTTGTAGGACTAAACAGGGTAGAATATTGTGCACCACATTATTTTTAATGTAAATATGATGGCGAGATATTTTGGGTGTAAATTGTTTGTCGATGAGAGTTTTGTGAGACTAAACAGGGTAGAATATTGTGCACCACCTTCTTCCCCATGTAAAATTTAAGGCGATATGTTGTGATTGTAAGTAGTTTGTCGATGATGCGTTCTGTAGGGAAAACACGGAGAATATTGTGCATCACCTACATCCTAATGTAAATATCATGGAGAAATGTTGTGGGTGTATGTTGATTGTGAGTGATGAGTTTTGTAGGACTAAACAGGGTAGAATATTGTGCACCAACTTCTTCCTCATGTAAATATGATGGCGATATGTTGTGGGTGTAAGTTGATTTGCAAAGAGAGTTTTGTAGGACTAAACAGGGTAGAATATTGTGCACCACCCTCTTCCGCATGTAAATATGAATGCGAAATTTTGTTCGTGTACGTTGATTTCCGATGATGAGTTGTGTAGGACTAAACAGGGTAGAATATTGTGCACCACATTATTCCTATTGTAAATATGATGGCGAGATGTTTTTGGTGTTAGTTGGTATTTGGTGAGAGGATTGTAGGACTAAACAGGGTAGAATATTGTGCACCACCTTCTTCCTCCTGTAAATTTGATGGCGAGATGTTAGGGGTGTACGTTGATTGTCGATGAGAGTTTTGTTTGACTAAACAGGGTAGAATATTTTGCACCACCTTCTTACACATGCAAATTTGAAGGGGAGGTGTTGTGGGTGTAAGATGATTGTCGATGATGAGTTTTGTAGGACTAAACAGGGTAGAATATTGTGCACCACCTTCTTCCTCATGTAAAGGTGTCGGCGATATTTTGTAGGTGTTAGTTGATAGTCTATGAGAGTTTTATAGGACTTAACATGGTAGAATATTGTGCACCACCTTATTCCTAATGTAAATGTGATGGCGATATTTTGTGGCTGTTGGTTGATTGTTGATGATGTGTTTTGTAGAACTAAACAGGGTAGAATTTTGTGCACCACCTTCATCCTCATGTAAATATGATGGCGAGATGTTGTGTGTGTATGATGATTGTCGATGATGAGTTATGTAGGACTAAACAGGGTAGAATATTGTGCACCACATTATTTTTAATGTAAATATGATGGCGAGATATTTTGGGTGTAAATTGTTAGTCGATGAGAGTTTTGTGAGACTAAACAGGGTAGAATATTGTGCACCACCTTCTTCCCCATGTAAAATTTAAGGCGATATGTTGTGATTGTAAGTAGTTTGTCGATGATGCGTTCTGTAGGGAAAACACGGAGAATATTGTGCATCACCTACATCCTAATGTAAATATCATGGAGAAATGATGTGGGTGTATGTTGATTGTGAGTGATGAGTTTTGTAGGACTAAACAGGGTAGAATATTGTGCACCAACTTCTTCCTCATGTAAATATGATGGCGATATGTTGTGGGTGTAAGTTGATTTGCAAAGAGAGTTTTGTAGGACTAAACAGGGTAGAATATTGTGCACCACCCTCTTCCGCATGTAAATATGAATGCGAAATTTTGTTCGTGTACGTTGATTTCCGATGATGAGTTGTGTAGGACTAAACAGGGTAGAATATTGTGCACCACATTATTCCTATTGTAAATATGATGGCGAGATGTTTTTGGTGTTAGTTGTTATTTGGTGAAAGGATTGTAGGTCTAAACAGGGTAGAATATTGTGCACCACCTTCTTCCTCCTGTAAATTGGATGGCGATATGTTGGGGGTGTACGTTGATTGTCGATGAGAGTTTTGTTTGACTAAACAGGGTAGAATATTTTGCACCACCTTCATACACATGCAAATTTGAAGGCGAGGTGTTGTGGGTGTAAGATGATTGTCGATGATGAGTTTTGTAGGACTAAACAGGGTAGAATATTGTGCACCACCTTCTTCCTCATGTAAAGGTGATGGCGAGATGTTGTGGGTGTAAGTTGATTGTCGATGATGAATTTTGTACTACTAAACACAGTTGAATATTTTGCACCAACATTCTCGTCATGTAAATGTGATTGCGAGATCATGTGGGTGTAATTTGATTGTCGATGATGAGTTTTGTAGAACTAAACAGGGTAGAATTTTGTGCACCACCTTCATCCTCATGTAAATATGATGGCGAGATGTTGTGTGTGTATGATGATTGTCGATGATGAGTTATGTAGGACTAAACAGGGTAGAATATTGTGCACCACATTATTCCTAATGTAAATATGATGGCGAGATATTTTGGGTGTAAATTGTTTGTCGATGAGAGTTTTGTGAGACTAAACAGGGTAGAATATTGTGCACCACCTTCTTCCTCATGTAAATATGATGGCGATATGTTGTGATTGTAAGTAGTTTGTCGATGATGCGTTTAGTAGGGAAACACGGAGAATATTGTGCACCACCTTCTTCCTCATGTAAATATGATGGCGAGATGTTGTGTGTGTATGATGATTGTCGATGATGAGTTTTGTAGACTAAACAGGTAGAATATTGTGCACCACCTTCTTCCTCATGTAAATATGATGGCGATATGTTGTGGGTGTAAGTTGATTTGCATAGAGGAGTTTTGTATGACTAAACAGGGTAGAATATTGTGTACCACCTTTTTCCCCATGTAAATTTTGTGGCGAGATGTTGTTGGTGTAACTTGATTGTCGATGATGAGTTTTGTAGACTAAACAGGGTAAATATTGTGCACCACCTTCTTCCTCATGTAAATATGATGGCGAGATGTTGTTGGTGTAACTTGATTGTCGATGAGAGTTTTGTGAGACTAAACAGGTAGAATATTGTGCACCACCTCTTCTTCATGTAAGGTGATGGCGAGATGTTGTTGGTGTAACTTGATTGTCGATGATGAGTTATGTAGGACTAAACAGGGAGAATATTGTGCACCACCTTCTTCCTAATGTAAATATGATGGCGAGATGTTGTTGGTGTAACTTGATTGTCGATGATGAGTTTTGTAGACTAAACAGGGTAGAATATGTGCACCACCTTCTTCCTCATGTAAATATGATGGCGAGATGTTGTGTGTGTATGATGATTGTCGATGAGAATTTTGTAGGACTAAACAGGGTAGAATATTGTGCACCACCTTCTTCCTCATGTAAATATGATGGCGAGATGTTGTTGGTGTAACTTGATTGTCGATGAGATTTTTGTAGGACTAAACAGGGTAGAATATTGTGCACCACCTTCTTCCTCATGTAAATTTGATGGCGATATTTTTGGGATGTACGTTGATTGTCGATGAGAGTTTTGTTTGACTAAACAGGTAGAATATTTTGCACCACCTTCTTCCTCATGTAAATATGATGGCGAGATGTTGTGGGTGTAAGTTGATTGTCGATGAGATTTTTGTAGGACTAAACAGGGTAGAATATTGTGCATCCAAAAAGAAGAAATTTCTTCCTCATGTAAATATGATGGCGATATGTTGTGGGTGTAAGTTGATTGTCGATGAGAGTTTATAGGACTAAACAGGGTAGAATATTGTGCACCACCTTATTCCTAATGTAAATATGATGGCGATATGTTGTGGTGTATGTTGATTGTCGATGATGAGTTTTGTAGGACTAAACAGGGTAAATATTGTGCACCACCTTCTTCCTCATGTAAATATGATGGCGAATTCGTGTGTGTATGATGATTGTCGATGATGAGTTTTGTAGGACTAAACAGGGTAGAATATTGTGCACCACCTTTTTCCCCGTGTAACGGTGATGGCGATATGTTGCAGGTGTAAGCTGATTGTCGATGATGAGTTTTCTAGGACTAAACAGGGTAGAATATTGTGCACCACCTTTTTCCTCATGTAAATATGATGGCGAGATGTTGTGTGTGTAAGTTGATTTTCGATGAGAATTTTGTAGGTCTAAATAAGGTAGAATATTGTGCACCACCATCTTCCTCATCTAAAAGTGAATGTGATATGTTGAGGGTGTAATGTTGTATTCGATGATGAGTTTTGTAGGAATAAAAAGGGTAGATTATTGTGCACCACATTCTTGCTAATGTAAATATCATGGAGAAATGTTGTGGGTGTATGTTGATTTTCAGTGATGAGATTTGTATGACTAAACATGGTAGAATATTGTGCACCACCTTCTTCCTCATGTAAAGGTGATGGCGATATGTTGTGGGTGTAAGTTGATTGTCGATGATGAGTTTTTGTAGTACTAAACAGGGTAGAATATTTTGCACCACCTTCTTCCTCATGTAAATATGATGGCGATATGTTGTGGGTGTAAGTTGATTGTCGATGATGAGTTTTTGTAGTACTAAACAGGGTAGAATATTTTGCACCACCTTCTTCCTCATGTAAAGGTGATGGCGATATTTTGTAGGTGTTTGTTGATAGTCGATGAGAGGTTAATTAGTCAGCAGGGTCGAATAGTGTGCACCACCTTATTCCTAATGTAAATATGATGGCGATATGTTTTGGGTTTAAGTTGATTGTCGATGAGAGTTTTGTAGGACTAAACAGGGTAGAATATTGTGCACCACCTTCTTCCTCATGTAAATATGATGGCGATATGTTGTGGGTGTAATTAGATTGTCGATGATGAGTTTTGTAGCACTAAACAGGGTAGAATATTTTGCACAACCTTATTCCTAATGTAAATATGATGGCGATATGTTGTGGTGTAAGTTGATTGTCGATGATGAGTTTTGTAGTACTAAACAGGGTAGAATATTGTGCACTACCTTATTCATAATGTAAATGTGATGGCGAGATGTTGTGGGTGTAAGTTGATTGTCGATGAGAGTTTTGTAGGACTAAACAGGGTAGAATATTGTGCACCACATTCTTCCTCAGCTAATATGATATCGAGATGTTTTGGATGTAAGTTGATATTTGGTGAGCGGAGTGTACGGACCTAAACAGGGTAGAATATTGTGCACACCTTTTTCCTCATGTAAATTTGATGGCGATATGTTGTGGGTGTAAGTTGATTGTCGATGATGAGTTTTGTAGGACTAAACATGGTAGAATATTTTGCACCACCTTCTTCCTCATGTAAATATGATGGCGATATGTTGTGGGTGTAAGATGATTTGCATAGAGAGTTTTGTAGGACTAAACAGGGTAGAATTTTGTGCACCACCTTCTTCCTCATGTAAATATGAATGCGAATTTTTGTTCGTGAACGTTGATTTTCGATGTCTGAAATTTGTAGGACTAAACAGGGTAGAATATTTTGCACCACCTTATTCCTAATGTAAATATGATGGCGAAATGTTTTTTGGTGTAAGTTGATATTTTTGGAGATTGTAGGACTAACCATGGTAGATATTGTGCACCACCTTATTCCTAATGTAAATTTGATGGCGAGATGTTGGGGGTGTACGTTGATTGTCGATGAGAGTTTTGTTTGACTAAACAGGGTAGAATATTTTGCACCACCTTCTTACACATGCAAATTTGAAGGCGAGTTGTTGTGGGTGTAAGGTGATTGTCGATGATGAGTTTTGTAGGACTAAACATGGTAGAATATTGTGCACCACCTTCTTCCTCATGTAAAGGTGTTGGCGATATTTTGTAGGTGTTTGTTGAGAGTCGATGAGAGTTTTATAGGACTAAACAGGGTAGAATATTGTGCACCACCTTATTCCTAATGTAAATTTGATGGCGATATTTTGTAGGTGTTTGTTGATAGTCGATGAGAGTTTTATAGGACTAAACAGGGTAGAAATTTTGCACCACCTTCTTCCTCATGTAAATATGATGGCGAGATGTTGTGGGTGTAAGATGATTGTCGATGATGAGTTTTGTAGGACTAAACAGGGTAGAATATGTGCACCACCTTATTCCTAATGTAAATATGATGGCGAGATGTTGTGGGTGTAAGTTGATTGTCGATGAGAGTTTTGTAGGACTAAACATGGTAGAATATTGTGCACCAACTTCTTCCCCAATGGTAAAATTTAAGGCGATATGTTGTGATTGTGTAGTTTGTCGATGTGCGTTTGGTATGGAAGACACGATAATAGTGTGCTCACCTACACTCCTAAGTAATACTGGGAAATGTTGTGGGTGAATGTTGATTGTGGTTTGATGTGTTGTAGGACTACAGGGTAGAAGTTGTGCACCAAATTCCTTCCCATGTACATAGTGATGGCCATATTGTGTGGGTGTACGTTATTTGCTAGAGAGTTTTGTAGGACTAAACTGGTAGCTAGTGGGGCACCACCTCTTCTTCATGTTAGTAATGGATCTGTTTGTGTGATCGTTGATTTTTGAATGAGCAGGAATTGCGGACTAACAGGGTAGCAATGTTGTGCACACACATTCATCACCTCAGGGAATATGATGGCGTGAATGTTGTTGGTGTAAAGTTGAGTTGTCGATGATGAGTTTTGTATATATACAAGGATTATTTGTGCACCACCTCTTGGCCTCAGTCATATGAGTGGCAGATAGGTTGTGGGGTAAAGTTATTTGCCAAGAGAGTTTTGTAGGTCTAACAGGGTATATATTTTGCCCCACCTTTTTCCAGATGTAAATGTTGATGGCGAGATTTGTGTTTGTAAGTGATTGTCGTGATATTTGTGGACTAAACATTTAGAATGTTGTGCCCACCTCGTTCACACAAGTCAACAAATGGGGTGTATGGCGAGATTTTGTGGTTTAATACATCAGTTTCGTTAGAGTTTTGTTAGGACTAAACATGGTAAATTTGGCCCACCTATGTCTTCTGTAGGGAATTGAGTTATGTTGTGTAGTAGTTTATTGTTCGGTGAGCGGATGTCGGAATAAACAGGGTAGAATAATTGTGGCACACACCTTTTTCCTCTGTAAATTGAGTGGTTATTTGTGGTGTAGTTGATTTTCGATGATGAGTTTTTGTAGTATAAACAGGGTAGAATATTGTTGCACCACATTCTGCGCCCATTTAAAAATAGCATGAGAAATTGGGGTATGTGATTATCAGGATGATTTTTGTAGTCCTAAACCGGTCAGAATATTGTGCACCACCTTCTTCCTCATTTAAGGTGTCGGCGTATTTTGTAAGGGTTTAGTTTTATTGTCTATGAGAGTTTTGTTGACTAAACTTGGTAAATAATTGTGGCACCACCTTATGCTAATGTAAAAGTGAGGGCGATATTTGTGGCTGTTGGTTGATTTTCGATTATGAGTTTTAAGTACGAAACAGGGTAATATTTTGGTGCACCACCTTCTCCTCATGGATAAATATGAGTCGAATGTTGTGGTTTAGGTTTGAACTCGATGAGAGTTTTTGTGACTAACAGGGTAGAATATTGTGTCACCACATCTTTCTCGATGTAAAGTGTTGCGAGTAAGATATATGTATATTGATTGTCCTAGGAGGAATTTTTGTAGGCTAACAGGTATAATAGTGCCCCCGCTTCTTTCTTCCCCATGTAAATTTATGAAGAATATTGGTGGGTGTAAGGTGAATTTCCATAAGAGTTTTGAAGACTAAACGGGTAATAGGTGGCACTCACCTTATTCCTAATGTCCATAGTGATAGTCGATCATAATGTAGGTGTAAGTTGATAGTCGATAAGGTTTTGTATTACCTGACAGGTATAATATTATCACCAACATTCGAACGCTGTATATGTGATTGCGATTGTTGGGGGGTGGGTGTCAAGTTTGGATTTTCGATGGAGAATTTTTAGAACAGACATGTTAAGTATGTGCCGCACCTCTTCCACATGGTAATGTGAATGGCGAGATAATGTTGGTGTAAGTTCATTGTCGATGAGAGTGTGTGTAAATCAAACAAAGAGATATGTGACCACCTTCTTCCACCTGTAATATGATGCGAGGATGTTGTAGGTAAGTTGATTGTAAATTATGATTTTGTAGTGCTCACATGAATAGAATATTGTGCCCACCTTCATTCGCATGTAATATGATGGCGATATTTGTGGTGTAAGTAGATTTTCGATGAGTTTTTTGGTACGATAAAAAGGGTAATAATATTGTGCACCACCTTCTTCGCATGGAAATATGATGGCGCGATGCTGTGGGTGAAGTTAAGTGTCTCATGATTAGTTTTGTAGACTAAACAGGGTATCATGTTGTGCCCCACCTTTCCCCCATTTAAAATTTGATTTTCGATATGTTGTGTGTCGTTGATTTTCGATGAGAGTTTGTATGACGAAACAGCGTAGAATTTTGGGCACCACATTTTTGCCCATTAATGTGAAGGCGAATAGTTGCGGTGTAGTTGATTTTCGATGAAGTTTTGTAGGACTAAACGGGTAGAATATTGTGCACCACCTTCTTCCTCATGTATTGATGCGTGACGTTGAGGGTTTTTTTTGTTGTCACGTGATGAGTTTTGTAGGACTAAAAACCGGAAGAATACGTGCACAACATTCTGGGCATCAATAGGGATATAGAGATGATGCTACACATGGTGAATGTAAGTGTGTGTGTGTTTCGATGTGTGTTTTTGTAGACTAACAGGGAATACTTTAACCCCCCTTCTTCTCAATATTAGGTAATTCGAGGTGATTTGGGGTAAGTTGAGTAATCGATGAGAGTTTGTGTACTAAACAGGGTTATATTTGCAACACGTTCTTCCTCATGTTAAGGCTTATTGCGATTGTGTATGTGTAATTTGATTTTCGATAAGTGTTTTGTGGGACTATACGGTTAAAAGTTGTGCCCCACATTATTCATCAAGTAGGTGATGGCGATATTATTTGGGTTAAGTGGTTGTCGCTGAGGATATCTAGGTCTAACAGGGTAAATATTGTGCACCACCTTCTTTCTTCCATTAAATATATGGCAATGCCTGTTAGTGAAAGTTATTGTCCTATGATGATTTTTTGTAGGACTAAACAGGGTAGAATATTGTGCACCACCTTCTTCCTCATGTAAATATGATGTCGAGATGTTGTGGGTTTAGGTTGACGTCGATGAGAGTTTTGTTGGACTAAACGGGTAGAATATTGTGCACCACCTTCTTCCTCATGTAAATATGATGGCGAGATGTTGTAGGTGTAAGTTGATTGTCGATGATGAGTTTTTTAGTACTAAACAGGGTAGAATATTGTGCACCACCTTCTTCCTCATGTAAATGTGATGGCGAGATGTTGTGGGTGTAAGTTGAATTTCCATAAGAGTTTTGAAGGACTAAACAGGGTAGAATATTGTGCACCACCTTATTCCTAATGTAAATATGATGTCGATATTTGTGGTGTAAGTTGATTTTCGATGAGAGTTTTGTAGGACTAAACAGGGTAGAATATTGTGCACCACCTTCTTCCTCATGTATATATGATGGCGAGTTGTTGTGGGTGTAAGTTGATTTTCGATGAGAATTTTTTAGAACAAAACATGTTAGAATATTGTGCAGCACCTTCTTCCACATGTAAATGTGATGGCGAGATAATGTGGGTGTAAGTTCATTGTCGATGATGAGTTGTGTAAATCAAAACAAAGTAGAATATTGTGCACCACCTTCTTCCACATGTAAATATGATGGCGAGATGTTGTAGGTGTAAGTTGATTGTAAATGATGAGTTTTGTAGTACTAAAATGAATAGAATATTGTGCCCCACCTTCATTCGCATGTAAATATGATGGCGATATTTGTGGGTGTAAGTAGATTTTCGATGAGTTTTGTACGACTAAAAAGGGTAGAATATTGTGCACCACCTTCTTCCTCATGTAAATATGATGGCGAGATGCTGTGGGTGAAAGTTAATTGTCTATGATGAGTTTTGTAGGACTAAACAGGGTAGAATATTGTGCACCACCTTTTTCCCCATTTAAAGGTGATGGCGATATGTTGTGTGTGTAAGTTGATTTTCGATGAGAGTTTTGTATGACTAAACAGCGTAGAATATTTTGCACCACATTTTTGCCCATGTAAATGTGAAGGCGATAGGTTGTGGGTGTAAGTTGATTTTCGATGAGAGTTTTGTAGGACTAAACAGGGTAGAATATTGTGCACCACCTTCTTCCTCATGTAAATATGATGGCGAGATGTTGAGGGTGTATGTTGTTTGTCAGTGATGAGTTTTGTAGGACTAAACAGGGAAGAATATTGTGCACAACATTCTTAATCATGTATAGGTGATGGCTAGATGTTGTAGGTGTAAGTTGATGTTCGATGAGAGTTTTGTAGGACTAAACAGGGAAGAATATTATACACCACCTTCTTTCTCAATGATTAGGTGAATTCGAGGTGATTTGGGTGTAAGTTGATAATCGATGAGAGTTTTGTAGTACTAAACAGGGTTGAATATTGTGCACCACGTTCTTCCTCATGTTAAGGTGATGGCGAGATGTTGTAGGTGTAAGTTGATTTTCGATAAGTGTTTTGTAGGACTAAACAGGTAGAAAGTTGTGCACCACATTCTTCATCAAGTAAAGGTGATGGCGATATTATGTGGGTTAATGTTGATTGTCGATGATGAATTATCTAGGTCTAAACAGGGTAGAATATTGTGCACCACCTTCTTCCTCATGTAAATATGATGGCGAGATGCTGTGAGTGAAAGTTAATTGTCTATGATGATTTTTGTAGGACTAAACAGGGTAGAATATTGTGCACCACCTTATTCCTAATGTAAATGTGATGGCGAGATTTTGTGGGTGTATGTTGATTGTCGATGATATGTTTTGTAGGACTAAACAGTGTAGAATATTGTGCACCACCTTCTTTCCCAAGTAAAGGTTATGGCGAGATGTTGTGGGTTTAATTTCATTTTCGATTAGAGTTTTGTAGGACTAAACATGGTAGAATATTGTGCACCACCTATTCTTCATGTAAAGGTAATTGAGTTATGTTGTGTATGTTAGTTTATTTTCGGTGAGAGGAATGTAGGCATAAACAGGGTAGAATATTGTGCACCACCTTTTTCCTCATGTAAAATTGAAGGTGGTATGTTGTGGGTGTAAGTTGATTTTCGATGATGAGTTTTGTAGTACTAAACAGGGTAGAATATTGTGCACCACATTCTTGCTCATTTAAATATCATGGAGAAATGTTGTGGGTGTATGTTGATTGTCAGTGATGAGTTTTGTAGTACTAAACAGGGTAGAATATTGTGCACCACCTTCTTCCTCATGTAAAGGTGTCGGCGTGATTTTGTAGGGTTTAGTTTATTGTCTATGAGAGTTTTGTTGGACTAAACATTGTAGAATATTGTGCACCACCTTATTGCTAATGTAAAGGTGATGGCGATATTTTGTGGCTGTTGGTTGATTGTCGATGATGAGTTTTGTAGTACTAAACAGGGTAGAATATTGTGCACCACCTTCTTCCTCATGTAAATATGATGGCGAGATTTTGTGGGTTTAGGTTGAACGTCGATGAGAGTTTTGTTGGACTAAACAGGGTAGAATATTGTGCACCACCTTCTTCCTCATGTAAATGTGATGGCGAGATGTTGTAGGTGTAAGTTGATTTTCGATGAGAGTTTTGTAGGACTAAACAGGGTAGAATATTGTGCACCACTTCTTCCTCATGTAAATGTGATGAAGATATATTGTGGGTGTAAGTTGAATTTCGATGAAGTTTTTGTAGGACTAAACATGGTAGAATATTGTGCACCACTTCTTCCTCATGTAAATGTGATGGCGAGATAATGTGGGTGTAAGTTCATTGTCGATGATGAGTTTTGTAGTACTAAACAGGGTAGAATATTGTGCACCACCTTCTTCCTCATGTAAATGTGATGGCGAGATGTTGTAGGTGTAAGTTGATTGTAAATGATGAGTTTTGTAGTACTAAATGCATAGAATATTGTGCCCCACCTTCATTCGCATGTAAATATGATTGCGGATATTTGTGGTGTAAGTAGATTTTCGATGAGAGTTTTGTAGGACTAAACAGGTAGAATATTGTGCACCACTTCTTCCTCATGTAAATGTGATGGCGAGATGCTGTGGGTGAAAGTTAATTGTCTATGATGATTTTTGTAGGACTAAACAGGGTAGAATATTGTGCACCACCTTCTTCCTCATGTAAATGTGATGGCGATTTTTTGTGGGTGTAAGTTGATTTTCGATGAGAGTTTTTGTAGACTAAACAGGGTAGAATATTGTGCACCACCTTCTTCCTCATGTAAAGGTGATGGCGATATGTTGTGTGTGTAAGTTGATTTTCGATGAGAGTTTTGTAGGACTAAACAGGGTAGAATATTTTGCACCACCTTTTTCCTCATGTAAATGTGATGGCGAGATATTGTGGGTGTAAGTTGATTTTCGATGAAGTTTTTGTAGGACTAAACATGGTAGAATATTGTGCACCACCTTCTTCCTCATGTAAATATGATGGCGAGATGCTGTGAGTGAAAGTTAATTGTCTATGATGATTTTTGTAGGACTAAACAGGGTAGAATATTGTGCACCACCTTATTCCTAATGTAAATATGATGTCGAGATAATGTGGGTGTAAGTTGATTGTCGATAAGTGTTTTGTATGACTGAACAGGGTAGAATATTGTGCACCACCTTCTTCCTCATGTAAATGTGATGGCGAGATGTTGTGGGTGTAAGATGATTTTCGATGAGAGTTTTGTAGGACTAAACAGGGTAGAATATTGTGCACCACCTTCTTCCTCATGTAAATGTGATGGCGAGATGTTGTGGGTTTAGGTTGATTTTCGATGAGAGTTTTGTAGGACTAAACAGGGTAGAATATTGTGCACCACCTTCTTCCTCATGTAAATATGATGGCGAGATGTTGTAGGTGTAAGTTGATTTTCGATGAGAGTTTTGTAGGACTAAACAGGGTAGAATATTGTGCACCACCTTCTTCCTCATGTAAATGTGATGGCGAGATGTTGTGGGTGTAAGTTGATTTTCGATGAAATTTTTGTAGGACTAAACAGGGTAGAATATTGTGCACCACCTTCTTCCTCATGTAAATGTGATGGCGAGATGTTGTAGGTGTAAGTTGATTTTCGATGAAGTTTTTGTAGGACTAAACATGGTAGAATATTGTGCACCACCTTCTTCCTCATGTAAATATGATGGCGAGATGTTGTAGGTGTAAGTTGATTTTCGATGAGAGTTTTGTAGGACTAAACAGGGTAGAATATTGTGCACCACCTTCTTCCTCATGTAAATGTGATGGCGAGATAATGTGGGTGTAAGTTGATTTTCGATGAGGTTTTTGTAGGACTAAACAGGGTAGAATATTGTGCACCACCTTCTTCCTCATGTAAATGTGATGGCGAGATGTTGTGGGTGTAAGTTGATTTTCGATGAGAGTTTTGTAGGACTAAACAGGGTAGAATATTGTGCACCACCTTCTTCCTCATGTAAATGTGATGGCGAGATGTTGTGGGTTTAGGTTGATTTTCGATGAGAGTTTTGTAGGACTAAACAGGGTAGAATATTGTGCACCACTTCTTCCTCATGTAAATATGATGGCGAGATGTTGTAGGTGTAAGTTGATTTTCGATGAGAGTTTTGTAGGACTAAACATGGTAGAATATTGTGCACCACCTTCTTCCTCATGTAAATGTGATGGCGAGATGTTGTAGGTGTAAGTTGATTTTCGATGAGAGTTTTGTAGGACTAAACAGGGTAGAATATTGTGCACCACCTTCTTCCTCATGTAAATGTGATGGCGAGATGTTGTAGGTGTAAGTTGATAATCAATGAGAGTTTTGTAGTACTAAACATGGTTGAATATTGTGCACCACGTTCTTCCTCATGTTAAGGTGATGGCGAGATGTTGTAGGTGTAAGTTGATTTTCGATAAGTGTTTTGTAGGACTATACGGTAAAAAGTTGTGCACCACCTTCATCATCAAGTAAAGGTGATGGCGAAATTATGTGGGTTAATGTTGATTGTCGATGATGAATTATCTAGGTCTAAACAGGGTAGAATATTGTGCACCACCTTCTTTCTCATGTAAAGGTGATGGCGAGATGTTGCGGGTGTAAGTTGATTTTCGATGAAAGTTTTGTAGGACTAAACAGGGTTGAATATTGTGAACCACGTTTTACCTCATGTAAATATGATGGCGAGTTGCTGTGGGTGAAAGTTAATTGTCGATGATGATTTTTGTAGGAATATACAGGATAGAATATTATGCACCACCTTCATACGCGTGTAAATATGATAGCGAAATTTTGTGTTTGTAAGTTGATTTTCGATCAGAGTTTTGTAGGACTAAACAGGGTAGAATATTTTGCACCACCTTCTTCCCCATGTAAAATTGAAGGCGATAATTTGTGTGTGTAAGTTGATTGTCGATGATGATTTTTGTAGGACTAAACATGGTAGAATATTGTGCACCACCTTCTTCCTCATGTAAATATGATGGCGAGATGTTGTAGGTGTAAGTTGATTTTCGATGAGAGTTTTGTAGGACTATACGGTAAAAGTTGTGCACCACCTTCTTCCTCATGTAAATATGATGGCGAGATGTTGTGGTGTAAGTTGATTTTCGATGAGAGTTTTGTAGGACTAACAGGGTAGAATATTTTGCACCACCTTCTTTCTCATGTAAATATGATGGCGAGATGTTGTGGTGTAAGTTGATTGTCGATGATGAGTTTTGTAGGACTAAACATGGTAGAATATTGTGCACCACCTTCTTCCTCATGTAAAGGTGATGGCGAGATGTTGTAAGTGTAAGTTGATGTTCGATGAGAGTTTTGTAGGACTAAACAGGGTAGAATATTGTGCACCACGTTCTTCCTCATGTTAAGGTGATGGCGAGATGTTGTAGGTGTAAGTTGATTTTCGATAAGTGTTTTGTAGGACTATACGGTAAAAAGTTGTGCACCACCTTCTTCATCAAGTAAAGGTGATGGCGAAATTTTGTGGGTTAATGTTGATTGTCGATGATGAATTATCTAGGTCTAAACAGGGTAGAATATTGTGCACCACCTTCTTTCTCATGTAAAGGTGATGGCGAGATGTTGCGGGTGTAAGTTGATTTTCGATGAAAGTTTTGTAGGACTAAACAGGGTTGAATATTGTGAACCACGTTTTACCTCATGTAAATATGATGGCGAGATGCTGTGGGTGAAAGTTAATTGTCGATGATGATTTTTGTAGGACTAAACAGGGTAGAATATTGTGCACCACCTTCATACGCGTGTAAATATGATAGCGAAATTTTGTGGGTGTAAGTTGATTTTCGATGAGAGTTTTGTAGGACTAAACAGGGTAGAATATTTTGCACCACCTTCTTTCTCATGTAAATATGATGGCGAGATGTTGTGGTGTAAGTTGATTGTCGATGATGAGTTTTGTAGGACTAAACATGGTAGAATATTGTGCACCACCTTCTTTCTCATGTAAAGTGATGGCGAGATGTTGTAGGTGTAAGTTGATTTTCGATAAGAATTTTTGTAGGACTAAACAGGGTAGAATATTGTGCCCCACCTTCTTCCTCATGTAAATATGATGGCGAGATGTTGTGGTGTAAGTTGATTGTCGATGATGAGTTTTGTAGGTCTAAACAGGGTAGAATATTGTGCACCACCTTCTTTCTCATGTAAATATGATTGCGAGATGTTGCTGGTGTAAGTTAATTTTCGATGAGAGTTTTGTAGGTCTAAAGAGCGTAGAATATTGTGCACCACCATTTTCCCCATGTAAAATTGAAGGCGATAATTTGTGTGTGTATGTTTATTTTCGATGAGAGTTTTGTAGGACTAAACAGGGTAGAATATTGTGCAACAACTTTTTCGACATGTAAATTTGAAGGCGGTATGTCGTGGGTGTGAGTTGAAAGTCGATGACGAGTTTTGTAGGAATAAACAGGGTAGAATATTGTGCACCACCTTCTTCCTCATGTAAATATGATGGCGAGTTGTTGTGGGAGTATGTTGTTTGTCAGTGATGAGTTTTGTAGGACTTAACAGGGTAGAAAACTGTCCACAACATTCTGGATCATGTATAGGTGATGGCGTGATTTTGTATGTGTAAGTTGATATTCGACGAGATTTTTGTAGGACTAAACAGGGTAGAATATTTTGCACCACATTCATCCTCATGTAAACGGGATGGCGAGATGTTGTAGGTGTAAGTTGATTTTTGATAAGAGTTTTGTAGGTCTAAACGGTAAAAAGTTGTGCACCACCTTCTTTCTCAAGTAAAGGTGATGGCGAAATTTTGTGGGTGTAAGCTGATTGTCGATGATGAATTTTGTAGGACTAAACAGGGTAGAATATTGTGCAACAACTTTTTCGAAATGTAAATTTGAAGGCGGTATGTCGTGGGTGTAAGTTGATTGTCGATGATGAGTTTTGTAGGACTAAACAGGGTAGAATATTGTGCACCACCTTCTTTCTCATGTAAATATGATGGCGAGATGTTGTGGTGTAAGTTGATTGTCGATGATGATTTTTGTAGGAATAAACAGTGTAGAATATTGTGCACCACTTCTTCCTCATGTAAAGGTGATGGCGAGATGTTGTAGGTGTAATTTGATTTTCGATACGAGTTTTGTAGGACTAAACAGGTAGAATATTGTGCACCACCTTCTTTCTCAAGTAAAGGTGATGGCGAGATGTTGTGGTGTAAGTTGATTGTCGATGATGATTTTTGTAGGACTAAACAGGGTAGAATATTGTGCACCACCTTCTTTCTCATGTAAAGGTGATGGCGAGATGTTGTGGGTTGTAAGTTGATTTTCGATGCGAGTTTTGTAGGACTAAACAGGGTAGAATATTGTGCACCACCTTCTTCCTCATGTACAGTTGATGGCGACATGTTGTAGGTGAAAGTTGATTTTCGATGAGAGTTTTGTAGGACTAAACAGGGTAGAATATTGTGCAACAACTTTTTCGACATGTAAATTTGAAGGCGGTATGTCGTGGGTGTAAGTTGATTGTCGATGATGAGTTTTGTAGGACTAAACAGGGTAGAATATTGTGCACCACCTTCTTCCTCATGTAAATATGATGGCGAGATGTTGTGGGTGTAAGTTGATTGTCGATGAGAGTTTTGTAGGACTAACAGGGTAGAATATTTTGCACCACCTTCTTCCTCATGTAAATGTGATGGCGAGATGTTGTGGGTGTAAGTTGATTGTCGATGAGAGTTTTGTAGGACTAAACAGGGTAGAATATTGTGCACCACCTTCTTCCTCATGTAAATATGATGGCGAGATGTTGTGGGTGTAAGTTGATTGTCGATGATGAGTTTTGTAGGACTAAACAGGGTAGAATATTGTGCACCACCTTCTTCCTCATGTAAATGTGATGGCGATATGTTGTGGGTGTAAGTTGATTTTCGATGATGAGTTTTGTAGGACTAAACAGGGTAGAATATTGTGCACCACCTTCTTCCTCATGTAAATGTGATGGCGAGATGTTGTGGGTGTAAGTTGATTGTCGATGATGAGTTTTGTAGGACTAAACAGGGTAGAATATTGTGCACCACCTTCTTCCTCATGTAAATGTGATGGCGAGATGTTGTGGGTGTAGTTGATTTTCGATGATGAGTTTTGTAGGACTAAACAGGGTAGAATATTGTGCACCACCTTCTTCCTCATGTAAATGTGATGGCGAGATGTTGTAGGTGTAAGTTGATTTTCGATGAGAGTTTTGTAGGACTAACAGGGTAGAATATTGTGCACCACCTTCTTCCTCATGTAAATATGATGGCGAGATGTTGTGGGTGTAAGTTGATTTTCGATGAGAGTTTTGTAGACTAAACAGGGTAGAATATTGTGCAACAACTTTATCGACAGTAATTTTTTTGGAAGGCGGTATTCGTGTTGTGTAAGTTGATTGTCGATGATGATTTTTGTAGGACTAAACATGGTAGAATATTGTGCACCACCTTCTTCCTCATGTAAATATGATGGCGAGATGTTGTGGGTGTAAGTTGATTGTCGATGATGAGTTTTGTAGGACTAAACAGGGTAGAATATTGTGCACCACCTTCTTCCTCATGTAAATGTGATGGCGAGATGTTGTGGGTGTAAGTTGATTGTCGATGAGAGTTTTGTAGGACTAAACAGGGTAGAATATTGTGCACCACCTTCTTCCTCATGTAAATATGATGGCGAGATGTTGTGGGTGTAAGTTGATTGTCGATGAGAGTTTTGTAGGACTAAACAGGGTAGAATATTGTGCACCACCTTCTTCCTCATGTAAATGTGATGGCGAATGTTGTGGGTGTAAGTTGATTTTCGATGATGAGTTTTGTAGGACTAAACAGGGTAGAATTTTGTGCACCACCTTCTTCTTCATGTAAATATGATGGCGAGATGTTGTGGGTGTAAGTTGATTGTCGATGATGATTTTTGTAGGACTAAACAGGTAGAATATTGTGCACCACCTTCTTCCTCATGTAAATATGATGGCGAGATGTTGTGGGTGTAAGTTGATTTTCGATGATGAGTTTTGTAGGAATAAACAGGGTAGAATATTGTGCACCACCTTCTTCCTCATGTAAATGTGATGGCGAGATGTTGTGGGTGTAAGTTGATTGTCGATGATGATTTTTGTAGGACTAAACAGGTAGAATATTGTGCACCACCTTCTTCCTCATGTAAATGTGATGGCGAGATGTTGTAGGTGTAAGTTGATTTTCGATGAGAGTTTTGTAGGACTAAACAGGGTAGAATATTGTGCACCACCTTCTTCCTCATGTAAATATGATGGCGAGATGTTGTGGGTGTAAGTTGATTTTCGATGAGAGTTTTGTAGGACTAAACAGGGTAGAATATTGTGCAACAACTTTATCGACATGTTAATTTTGGAAGGGCGTATTTAGTCTGTGTGTGTAAGTTGATGTCGATGATGAGTTTTTGTAGTACTAAACATGGTAGAATATTGTGCACCACCTTCTTCCTCATGTAAATATGATGGCGAGATGTTGTGGGTGTAAGTTGATTGTCGATGAGAGTTTTGTAGGACTAAACAGGGTAGAATATTTTGCACCACCTTCTTCCTCATGTAAAGGTGATGGCGAGATGTTGTGGGTGTAAGTTGATTGTCGATGATGAGTTTTGTAGGACCTAAACAGGGTAGAATATTGTGCACCACCTTCTTCCTCATGTAATGTGATGGCGAGATATTGTGGGTGTAAGTTGATTGTCGATGATGAGTTTTGTAGGACTAAACAGGTAGAATATTGTGCACCACCTTCTTCCTCATGTAAATATGATGGCGAGATGTTGTGGGTGTAAGTTGATTTTCGATGATGAGTTTTGTAGGACTAAACAGGGTAGAATATTGTGCACCACCTTCTTGCTCATGTAAATATGATGGCGAGATGTTGTGGGTGTAAGTTGATTGTCGATGATGAGTTTTGTAGGACTAAACAGGGTAGAATATTGTGCACCACATTCTTCCCCATGTAAATGTGATGGCGAGATGTTGTGGGTGTAGGATGATAGTCGATGATTATTTTTGTAGGACTAAGAATGGTAGGTTATTGTGCACCACCTTCTTACTCATGTAAACGTGATGGCGATATGTTGTAAGTGAAAGTTGATTTTCGATGAGAGTTTTGTAGGACTAAACAGAGTAGAATATTGTGCACCACCTTCTTCCTCATGTAAATATGATGGCGAGATGTTGTGTGTGTAAGTTGATTTTCGATGAGAGTTTTGTAGGACTAAACAGGGTAGAATATTGTGCACCACCTTCTCCTCATGTAAATATGATGGCGAGATGTTGTGGGTGTAATTTTATTGTCGATGATGAGTTTTGTAGGACTAAACAGGGTAGAATATTGTGCACCACCTTCTTCCTCATGTAAATATGATGGCGAGATGTTGTGGGTGTAAGTTGATTGTCGATGATGAGTTTTGTAGGACTAAACATGGTAGAATATTGTGCACCACCTTCTTCCTCATGTAAATATGATGGCGAGATGTTGTGGGTGTAAGTTGATTTTCGATGAGAGTTTTGAAGGACTAAACAGGGTAGAATATTTTGCACCACCTTCTTCCTCATGTAAATGTGAAGGCGATATGATGTGGGTGTAATTTGATTGTCGATGATGAGTTTTGTAGGACTAAACATGGTAGAATATTGTGCACCACATTCTTCCTCATGTTAAGGTGATGGCGAGATGTTGAATTTGTAAGTTGATTTTCGATAAGAGTTTTGTAGGACTAAACAGGGTAGAATATTGTGCACCACCTTCTTCCTCATGTAAATGTGATGGCGAGATGTTGTGGGTGTAATTTGATTGTCGATGATGAGTTTTGTAGGACTAAACACGGAAGTTAGAATATTGTGCACCACCTTCTTCCTCATGTAAATGTGATGGCGAATGTTGTGGGTGTAAGTTGATTTTCGATGAGAGTTTTGTAGGACTAAACAGGGTAGAATATTGTGCACCACCTTCTTCCTCATGTAAATGTGAAGGCGAGATGTTGTGGGTGTAAGTTGATTTTCGATGAGAGTTTTGTAGGACTAAACAGGGTAGAATATTGTGCACCACCTTCTTCCTCATGTAAATGTGATGGCGAGATGTTGTGGGTGTAAGTTGATTGTCGATGATGAGTTTTGTAGGACTAAACAGGGTAGAATATTGTGCACCACCTTCTTCCTCATGTTAAGGTGATGGCGAGATGTTGTGGGTGTAAGTTGATATTCGATGAGAGTTTTGTAGGACTAAACAGGGTAGAATATTGTGCACCACATTCTTCCTCATGTAAATGTGATGGCGAGATGTTGTGGGTGTAAGTTGATTTTCGATGAGAGTTTTGTAGGACTAAACAGGGTAGAATATTGTGCACCACCTTCTTCCTCATGTAAATGTGATGGCGAGATGTTGTGGGTGTAAGTTGATTTTCGATGATGAGTTTTGTAGGACTAAACAGGGTAGAATATTGTGCACCACCTTCTTCCTCATGTAAAGGTGATGGCGATATGTTGTGGGTGTAAGTTGATTTTCGATGAGAGTTTTGTAGGACTAAACAGGGTAGAATATTGTGCACCACATTCTTCCTCATGTAAATGTGATGGCGAGATGTTGTGGGTGTAATTTGATTGTCGATGAGAGTTTTGTAGGACTAAACAGGGTAGAATATGTGCACCACCTTCTTCCTCATGTAAAGGTGATGGCGAGATGTTGTGGGTGTAAGTTGATTTTCGATGAGAGTTTTGTAGGACTAAACAGGGTAGAATATTGTGCACCACCTTCTTCCTCATGTAAATGTGATGGCGAGATGTTGTGGGTGTAAGTTGATTGTCGATGAGAGTTTTGTAGGACTAAACAGGGTAGAATATTGTGCACCACCTTCTTCCTCATGTAAAGGTGATGGCGAGATGTTGTGGGTGTAAGTTGATTTTCGATGATGAGTTTTGTAGGACTAAACAGGGTAGAATATTTTGCACCACCTTCTTCCTCATGTAAAGGTGATGGCGAGATGTTGTGGGTGTAATTTGATTGTCGATGATGAGTTTTGTAGGACTAAACAGGGTAGAATATTTTGCACCACCTTCTTCCTCATGTAAATGTGATGGCGAGATGTTGTGGGTGTAAGTTGATTTTCGATGAGAGTTTTGTAGGACTAAACAGGGTAGAATATTGTGCACCACCTTCTTCCTCATGTAAATGTGATGGCGAGATGTTGTGGGTGTAAGTTGATTGTCGATGATGAGTTTTGTAGGACTAAACAGTGTAGAATATTGTGCCCACCTTCTTCCTCATGTAAAGGTGATGGCGAGATGTTGTGGGTGTAATTTGATTGTCGATGAGAGTTTTGTAGGACTAAACAGGGTAGAATATTTTGCACCACCTTCTTCCTCATGTAAAGGTGATGGCGAGATGTTGTGAGTGTAAGTTGATTTTCGATGAGAGTTTTGTAGGACTAAACAGGGTAGAATTTGTGCACCATCTTCTTCCACATGTAAATGTGATGGCGAGATGTTGTGGGTGTAAGTTGATTGTCGATGAGAGTTTTGTAGACTAAACAGGGTAGAATATTGTGCACCACCTTCTTCCTCATGTAAAGGTGATGGCGAGATGTTGTGGGTGTAAGTTGATTTTCGATGATGAGTTTTGTAGGACTAAACAGTGTAGAATATTGTGCACCACCTTCTTCCCCATAAAAATGTGATGTCGTGATGTTGTGGGTGTACGTTGATTGTCGATGATGAGTTTTGTAGGACTAAACAGAGTAGAATATTGTGCACCACCTTCTTCCCCATGTAAATGTGATGGCGAGATGTTGTGTGTTTAAGTTGATTTTCGATGAGAGTTTTGTAGTCTAAACAGGGGAGATTATTGTGCACCACCTTCTTCCTCATGTAAAGGTGATGGCGAGATGTTGTGTGTTAAGTTGATTTTCGATGAGAGTTTTGTATGTCTAAACAGGGTAGAATATTGTGCACCACCTTCTTCCTCATGTAAAGGTGATGGCGAGATGTTGTGGGTGTAAGTTGATTTTCGATTAAAGTTTTGTAGGACTAAACAGGGTAGAATATTGTGCACCACCTTCTTCCACATGTAAAATTGAAGGCGATATGTTGTGGGTGAATGTTGATTTTCGATGATGAGTTTTGTAGGACTAATCAGGGTAGAATATTGTGCCCACCTTCTTCCTAATGTAAATATGATGGCGAGATGTGGTGGGTGTAAGTTGATTGTCGATGATGAGTTTTGTAGGACTAAACAGGGTAGAATATTGTGCACCACATTCTTCCTCATGTAAAGGTGATGGCGAGATGTTGTGGGTGTAATTTGATTGTCGATGATGAGTTTTGTAGGACTAAACAGGGTAGAATATTGTGCACCACCTTCTTCCCCATGTAAATGTGATGGCGAGATGTTGTGGGTGTAAGTTGATTGTCGATGATGAGTTTTGTAGGACTAAACAGGGTAGAATATTGTGCACCACCTTCTTCCTCATGTAAATGTGATGGCGAGATGTTGTGGGTGTAAGTTGATTGTCGATGATGAGTTTTGTAGGACTAAACAGTGTAGAATATTTTGCACCACCTTCTTCCTCATGTAAATGTGATGGCGAGATGTTGTGGGTGTAAGTGATTGTCGATGATTAATTTTGTACGACTAAACAGGGTAGAATATTGTGCACCACCTTCTTCCACATGTAAAGGTGATGGCGAGATGTTGTGTGTGTAAGTTGATTTTCGATGAGAGTTTTGTAGGACTAAACAGGGTAGAATATGTGCACCACCTTCTTCCTCATGTAAAGGTGATGGCGAGATGTTGTGGGTGTAATTTGATTGTCGATGAGAGTTTTGTAGACTAAACAGTGTAGAATATTGTGCACCACCTTCTTCCACATGTAAATGTGATGGCGAGATTTTGTGGGTGTAATTTGATTGTCGATGAGAGTTTTGTAGGACTAAACAGGGTAGAATATGTGCACCACCTTCTTCCTCATGTAAATATGATGGCGAGATGTTGTGGGTGTAATTTGATTGTCGATGAGAGTTTTGTAGGACTAAACAGGGTAGAATATGTGCACCACCTTCTTCCACATGTAAATGTGATGGCGAGATTTTGTGGGTGTAAGTGATTTTCGATGATGAGTTTTGTAGGACTAAACAGGTAGAATATTGTGCACCACCTTCTTCCTCATGTAAATATGATGGCGAGATGTTGTGGGTTGTAAGTTGATTTTCGATGATGAGTTTTGTAGGACTAAACAGGGTAGAATATTGTGCACCACATTCTTCCTCATGTAAAGGTGATGGCGAGATTTTGTGGGTGTAATTTGATTGTCGATGACGAGTTTTGTAGGACTAAACAGTGTAGAAAATTGTGCACCACCTTCTTCCTAATGTATATATGATGGCGAGATGTTGTGTGTGTACGTTGATTGTCGATGAGAGTTTTGTAGGTCTAAACATGGTAGAATAATGTGCAAAAACTTCTTCCACATGTAAATGTGATGGCGAGATTTTGTGGGTGTAATTTCAATTTCGATGAGAGTTTTGTAGGACTAAACAGGGTAGAATATTGTGCACCACCTTATTCCTAATGTAAATATGATGGCGATATGTTGTGGGTGTAAGTTGATTTTCGATGATGAGTTTTGTAGGACTAAACAGGGTAAATATTGTGCACCACCTTCTTCCTCATGTAAAGGTGATGGCGATATGTTGTGGGTGTAATTTGATTGTCGATGATGAGTTTTGTAGGACTAAACAGGGTAAATATTGTGCACCACCTTCTTCCACATGTAAATGTGATGGCGAGATGTTGTGTGTGTAAGTTGATTTTCGATGATGAGTTTTGTAGGACTAAACAGGGTAGAATATTTTGCACCACCTTCTTCCTCATGTAAAGGTGATGGCGAGATGTTGTGGGTGTAAGTTGATTTTCGATGATGAGTTTTGTAGGACTAAACAGGGTAGAATATTGTGCACCACATTCTTCCTCATGTAAATGTGATGGCGAGATGTTGTGGGTGTAAGTTGATTGTCGATGATGAGTTTTGTAGGACTAAACAGTGTAGAATATTGTGCACCACCTTCTTCCTCATGTAAAGGTGATGGCGAGATTTTGTGGGTGTAAGTTGATTTTCGATGAGAGTTTTGTAGGACTAAACAGGGTAGAATATTGTGCACCACCTTCTTCCTCATGTAAATGTGATGCCGAGATGTTGTGTGTGTAAGTTGATTGTCGATGAGAGTTTTGTAGGACTAAACAGGGTAGAATATTGTGCACCACCTTCTTCCTCATGTAAATATGATGGCGAGATGTTGTGGGTGTAAGTTGATTTTCGATAATGAATTTTGTAATACTAACCAGAGTTGAATATTTTGCACCAACTTCATCCGCATGTAAACGGGATGGCGAGATGTTGTGGGTGTAAGTTGATTTTCGATGATGAGTTTTGTATGACTAAACAGGTAGAATATTGTGCACCACCTTCTTCCTCATGTAAAGGTGATGGCGAGATGTTGTGGGTGTAAGTTGATATTCGATGAGAGTTTTGTAGGACTAAACAGGGTAGAATATTGTGCACCACCTTCTTCCCCATGTAAATGTGATGCCGAGATGTTGTGGGTTTAATTTGATTGTCGATAATGAGTTTTGTAGGACTAAACAGAGTAGATTATTGTGCACCACCTTCTTCCTCATGTAAATATGATGGCGAGATGTTGTGGGTGTAAGTTGATTGTCGATGATGAGTTTTGTAGGACTAAACAGAGTAGAATATTGTGCACCACCTTCTTCCTCATGTAAATGTGATGGCGAGATGTTGTGGGTGTAAGTTGATATTCGATGAGAGTTTTGTAGGACTAAACAGGGTAGAATATTGTGCACCACCTCCTTCCTCAAGAAAATATGATGCCAAAATGTTGTGGGTGTACGTTGATTTTCGATGAGAGTTTTGTAGGACTAAACAGAGTAGAATATTGTGCAACACCTTCTTCCTCATGTAAATGTGATGGCGAGATGTTGTGGGTGTAAGTGATTTTCGATGAGAGTTTTGTAGGACTAAACAGGGTTAGAATATTGTGCACCACCTTCTTCCACATGTAAATGTGATGGCGAAATGTTGTGGGTGTAAGTTGATTTTCGATGATGAGTTTTGTAGGACTAAACAGAGTAGAATATTGTGCACCACCTTCTTCCTCATGTAATATGATGGCGAGATGTTGTGGGTGTAAGTTGATTTTCGATGAGAGTTTTGTAGGACTAAACAGGGTTAGAATATTGTGCACCACCTTCTTCCTCATGTAAATGTGATGCCGAGATGTTGTGGGTGTAAGTTGATTTTCGATGATGAGTTTTGTAGGACTAAACAGGGTAGAATTTGTGCACCACCTTCTTCCTCATGTAAATGTGATGGCGAGATGTTGTGTGTGTAAGTTGATTTTCGATGAGAGTTTTGTAGGACTAACAGGGTAGATATTGTGCACCACTTCTTCCTCATGTAAATGTGATGGCGAAATGTTGTGGGTGTAAGTTGATTGTCGATGATGAGTTTTGTAGGACTAAACAGGGTAGAATATGTGCACCACCTTCTTCCTCATGTAAATGTGATGGCGAAATGTTGTGTGTGTAAGTTGATATTCGATGAGAGTTTTGTAGGACTAAACAGGGTAGAATATTGTGCACCACCTTCTTCCTCATGTAAAGGTGATGGCGAGATGTTGTGGGTGTAAGTGATTTTCGATGAGAGTTTTGTAGGACTAAACAGGTAGAATATTGTGCACCAACTTCTTCCTCATGTAAATATGATGGCGAGATGTTGTGGGTGTAAGTTGATTGTCGATGATGAGATTTGTAGGACTAAACAGGGTAGAATATTGTGCACCACCTTCTTCCACATGTAAATGTGATGGCGAGATGTTGTGGGTGTAAGTTGATATTCGATGAGAGTTTTGTAGGACTAAACAGGGTAGAATATTGTGCACCACCTTCTTCCTCATGTAAATATGATGGCGAGATGTTGTGGGTGTAAGTTGATTTTCGATGAGAGTTTTGTAGGACTAAACAGGGTAGAATATTGTGCAACACCTTCTTCCTCATGTAAATATGATGGCGAGATGTTGTGGGTGTAAGTTGATTTTCGATGAGAGTTTTGTAGGACTAAACAGGGTAGATATTGTGCACCACCTTCTTCCACATGTAAATGTGATGGCGAGATGTTGTGGGTGTAAGTTGATTGTCGATGATGAGATTTGTAGGATTAAACAGGGTAGAATATTGTGCACCACCTTCATTCTCATGTAAAGTAGATGGCGAGATGTTGTGGGTGTAAGTTGATTTTCGATGAGAGTTTTGTAGGACTAAACAGGGTAGAATATTGTGCACCACCTTCTTCCTCATGTAAATGTGATGGCGAGATGTTGTGGCTGTAAGTTGATTTTCGATGATGAGTTTTGTAGGACTAAACAGGGTAGAATATGTGCACCACCTTCTTCCACATGTAAATGTGATGGCGAAATGTTGTGGCTGTAAGTTGATTTTCGATGATGAGTTTTGTAGAATTAAACAGGGTAGAATATTGTGCACCACCTTATTCCTCATGCAAATGTGAAGGCGAAATGTTGTGGGTGTAAGTTGATTGTCGATGATGAGTTTTGTAGGACTAAACAGGGTAGAATATTGTGCAACACCTTCTTCCTCATGTAAATGTGATGGCGAGATGTTGTGGGTGTAAGTTGATATTCGATGAGAGTTTTGTAGGACTAAACAGGGTAGAATATTGTGCACCACCTTCTTCCTCATGTAAATGTGATGGCGAGATGTTGTGGTTGTAAGTTGATTTTCGATGAGAGTTTTGTAGGACTAAACAGGGTAGAATATTGTGCACCACCTTCTTCCACATGTAAATGTGATGGCGAGATGTTGTGGGTGTAAGTTGATTGTCGATGATGAGATTTGTAGGAGTAAACAGGGTAGAATTTTGTGCACCACCTTCTTCCACATGTAAATGTGATGGCGATATGTTGTGTGTGTAAGTTGATATTTGATGAGTGTTTTGTAGGACTAAACAGGGTAGAATATTGTGCAACACCTTCATCCTCAAGTAAAGTTGATGGCGAAATGTTGTGGTGTAAGTTGATTTCCGATGAGAGTTTTGGAGGATTAAACAGGGTAGAATATTGTGCACCACCTTCTTCCTCATGTAAATATGATGGCGAAATGTTGTGGGTGTAAGTTGATTTTCGATGAGTGTTTTGTAGGACTAAACAGGGTTGAATATTTTGCACCACCTTATTTCTCATGTAAATATGATGGCGAGATGTTGTGTGTGTAAGTTGATTATCGATGATGAGATTTGTAGGACTAAACAGGGTAGAATATTGTTCACCACCTTCTTCCTCATGTATAGGTGATGGCGAAATGTTGTGGGTGTAAGTTGATTTTCGATGAGAGTTTTGTAGGACTAAACAGGGTAGAATATTGTGCACCACCTTCTTCCACATGAAAATGTGATGGCGAGATGTTGTGGGTGTAAGTTGATTGTCGATTATACGTTTTGTAGGACTAAACAGGGTAGAATATTGTGCACCACCTTATTACTCATGCAAATGTGATGGCGAGATGTTGTGGGTGTATGTTGATGGTCGATGATGAGTTTTGTAGGACTAAACAGGGTAGAATATTGTGCACCACCTTCATCCTCATGTAAAGGTGATGGCGAAATGTTGTGGGAGTAAGTTGATTTTCGATGAGACTTTTGTAGGACTAAGCAGTGTAGAATATTATGCACCACCTACTTCCACATGTAAACGTGAAGGCGAGATGTTGTGGGTGTAAGTTGATTGTCGATGATGAGATTTGTAGGACTAACAGGGTAGAATTTTGTGCACCACCTTCTTCCACATGTAAATGTGATAGCGAGATGTTGTGGGTGTAAGTTGATATTTGATGAGTGTTTTGTAGGACTAAACAGGGTAGAATATTGTGCAACACCTTCTTCCTCATATAAAGGTGATGGCGAAATGTTGTGGGAGTAAGTTGATTTTCGATGAGACTATTGTAGGTCTAAGCAGTGTAGATTATTATGCACCACCTACTTCCACATGTAAAAGTGAAGGCGAGATGTTGTGGGTGTAATTTGATTGTCGATGATGAGATTTGTAGGTGTAAACAGGGTAGAATTTTGTGCACCACCTTCTTCCACATGTAAATGTGATAGCGAGATGTTGTGTGTGTAAGTTGATATTTGATGAGTGTTTTGTAGGACTAAACAGGGTAGAATATTGTGCACCACCTTATTCCCCATGTAAATATGATGGCGAGATGTTGTGGGTGTAAGTTGATTGTCGATGAGAGTTTTTGTAGGACTAAACAGGGTAGAATATTGTGCACCACCTTATTTCTCATGTAAATATGATGGCGAGATGTTGTGGGTGTAAGTTGATTTCCGATGAGAGTTTTGTAGGATTAAACAGGGTAGAATATTGTGCACCACCTTCTTCCTCATGTAAATATGATGGCGAAATGTTGTGGGTGTAAGTTGATTTTCGATGAGAGTTTTGTAGGACTAAACAGGGTTGAATATTTTGCACCACCTTATTTCTCATGTAAATATGATGGCGAGATGTTGTGTGTGTAAGTTGATTATCGATGATGAGATTTGTAGGACTAAACAGGGTAGAATATTGTTCACCACCTTCTTCCTCATGTATAGGTGATGGCGAAATGTTGTGGGAGTAAGTTGATTTTCGATGAGAGTTTTGTAGGACTAAACAGGGTAGAATATTGTGCACCACCTTCTTCCACATGTAAATGTGAAGGCGAGATGTTGTGGGTGTAAGTTGATTGTCGATGATGAGATTTGTAGGACTAAACAGGGTAGAATATTGTGCACCACCTTCTTCCACATGTAAATGTGATAGCGAGATGTTGTGGGTGTAAGTTGATATTTGATGAGTGTTTTGTAGGACTAAACAGGGTAGAATATTGTGCACCACCTTATTTCACATGTAAATGTGAAGGCGAGATGTTGTGGGTGTGAGTTGATTGCCAATGATAAGTTTTGTAATTCTAAACAGGGTAGAATATTGTGCAACACCTTCGTCCTCAACTAAAGTTGATAGCGAGATGTTGTGGGTGTAAGTTGATTTCCGATGAGAGTTTTGTAGGATTAAACAGGGTAGAATATTGTGCACCACCTTCTTCCTCATGTAAATATGATGGCGATATGTTGTGGGTGTAAGTTGATTTTCACTGAGAGTTTTGTAGGACTAAACAGGGTTTGAATATTTTGCACCACCTTATTTCTCATGTAAATATGATGGCGAGATGTTGTGGGTGTAAGTTGATTTTCGATGAGAGTTTTTGTAGGACTAAACACGGTAGAATATTGTTGCACCACCTTCTTCCTCATGTATAGGTGATGGCGAAATGTTGTGGGTGTAAGTGATTTTCGATGAGAGTTTTTGTAGACTAAACAGGGTAGAATATGTGCACCACCTTCTTCCACATGAAAATGTGATGGCGAGATGTTGTGGGTTTTGTTGTTGTAAGTTTGTAAGTGATTGTCGATGATGAGTTTTGTAGGACTAACAGGGTAGAATATTGTGCACCACCTTATTACTCATGCAAATGTGAAGGCGAGATGTTGTGGGTGTAAGGTAATGGACGATGACGAGTTTTGTAGGACTAAACAGGGTAGAATATTGTGCACCACCTTCATCCTCATGTAAAGGTGATGGCGAAATGTTGTGGGTGTAAGTTGATTTTCGATGAGACTTTTGTAGGACTAAGCAGTGTAGAATATTATGCACCACCTACTTCCACATGTAGAAGTGAAGGCGAGAAGTTGCTGGTGTAATTTGATTGTCGATGATAAGATTTGTAGGTGTAAACAGGGTAGAATTTTGTGCACCACCTTCTTCCACATGTAAATGTGATAGCGAGATGTTGTGGGTGTAAGTTGATATTTGATGAGTGTTTTGTAGGACTAAACAGGGTAGAATATTGTGCACCACCTTCTTCCACATGTAAATGTGAAGGCGAGATGTTGTGGGTGTAAGTTGATTTCGATGAGAGTTTTGTAGGACTAAACAGGGTAGAATATTGTGCACCACCTTCTTCCACATGTAAATGTGATAGCGAGATGTTGTGGGTGTAAGTTGATTTCGATGAGAGTTTTGTAGGACTAAACAGGGTAGAATATTGTGCACCACCTTCTTCCTCATATAAAGGTGATGGCGAAATGTTGTGGGTGTAAGTTGATTTCGATGAGAGTTTTGTAGGACTAAACAGGGTAGAATATTGTGCACCACCTTCTTCCACATGTAAATGTGAAGGCGAGATGTTGTGGGTGTAAGTTGATATTCGTTGAGGGTTTTGTAGGACTAAACAGGGTAGATTATTGTGCACCACCTTCTTCCACATGTAAATGTGAAGGCGAGATGTTGTGGGTGTAATTGATTGTCGATGATGAGATTTGTAGGACTAAACAGGTAGAATATTGTGCACCACCTTCTTCCACATGTAAATGTGAAGGCGAGATGTTGGGGTGTAAGTTGATTTCGATGAGAGTTTTGTAGGACTAAACAGGGTAGAATATTGTGCACCACCTTCTTCCTCATATAAAGGTGATGGCGAAATGTTGTGGGAGTAAGTTGATTTCGATGAGAGTTTTGTAGGACTAAACAGGGTAGAATATTGTGCACCACCTTCTTCCACATGTAAATGTGATAGCGAGATGTGTGGGTTGTTTTGTAAATTGATTGGTCGTGATGAATTTGTAGTGGGTAAACAGGGTTAGGAATTTGTGCAAAACCTTCTTTACACATGTAAATGTTATCGCGATATGTTGGGGTGTAAGTTGATTGTCAATAATGCTTTGGAGGACTTTAAACAGGGTAGAATATTGTGCGACACCTCTTCCCTTTCATATAAAGGTGAGTGGCGAAATGTGTGGGAGTAAGTTTGGGATTTTCGATGGACATTGTAGGAATAGAATCATTGTAGTCAGTTCACATTTATTCGGTCTAAAATGTTTGTAAGTTGAATAAGTATGAAAGAAGGTTGGTGATATGCAATTCATTCTGTGTACCTTGGATTTTATTTCAATAATAATAAATAAATAATAACAATACACATTTACACTAATTATAGTAAACAATAATATAATAATATAATAATATAATTATTATTATTATATTATATATTATTCTTCTTAGTATAATAGTTTATTTTTATTATATTATTTTGGGACATTCAAGGAGTGGTATTGTGGATAGGGTAGACTTGAATTATAGAAATGCACATAAAGAGAGGAAGAAAATATGCATTAATCAAAATGAATCGTCGTATGATTTAGGTGGAGATCGGTTTCATGGATCGTACGGTCGGCCTGGCCGGAGAGGAGTTGACCGTACTACTTCTGTAGTTCACATTCTGGCCTCTTGACACCGCATTGCGATCCGCCTATGTCATTTTTATGTTGTTTGAGTCTAACTATAATTAATTATCACCATTCCACCACCACCACCGTACCATTTCACAGTTTACCTTAGTCCAATATCATTCTACGTAAATCAAGTTCATACTTTTCAACCCACCCGAAATGTTACCCATGTCAAATTATGTCTTTTACTACACCCCAAGTTTTATCCGCCACCTAATTTCTCTAGCTCACCCACTGTCTTGATTTGCCAATCAGGAATTAATAGTATTTGAATTAAATTCACTGATTTCAATACAATTAATATTTTGTATGAATACATTATTTATCAAACTATCCCTTTCCCCCCATCTTGTCATTTGCCCAGCTCATCAAAGAAAAAAGAAGAGTTATAACAGTATAAGTTTAAAATAGTAGTAACCAAAATACCGTTCTACGCCGATCTAACATCATGTAATAGCGGGAATTTGTATAGAAATTTTTTCTTCCTTTGTTTTTTTAATACAATGTAAGCATTCAAAGAAACAAGCAT
>JALJAT010000047.1:0-65176 GCA_034768735.1 Schistosoma mekongi
CTATGGTCATCTAACTCGAGTTGATTCCGCATGTGACGTCTCATGGCCTTGAAATGCTGGGATTTGGCGGTTATTTTCATTGGATGCGTGGTAAGTCAGCTCCTTTTAACTAGTTCTTACCAAATGTTCGACTCATAGTGACGTACGTTACAAAGGAAAAAATTGGAATGAAGGTCTTTAATTCCATAAGCAGAGAAGGAAACGTTTTATCGCGAGCGGAGTTGGTTGGGGCATGCTTAAACTTAAAAAACATTGTTGGTTAGCTTCATGGAACAAGCTGTCGACGATTCGTTGTGATCCATCGATTGCTTGGATTGCCGCGTTGGGTTATTTTGTTAGGTGTGCGATGGCGTGCACGAAGACGCTGAACTTTATTGCGGAATTCAACACTCGCTTCCGGTATGGACGAAACAACTCGTGGCGTGGCAAATCATGAAAAACATATAACTTATGGTCCCGCGTTCACTAAATGCATAATATATCTAGAAATAAAACTGTAACAACTAAAGTACCGGAATGCAATAGCGAGGATAAAACGGGACAAATGTGTCTAAACGGAAGTCGGTATGCACAATAAAACCAACACGTGCAAGTAACAGATGGAGATCGCGAAGAATTTGTGGGAGCCTTCCTAAACTTTGCGGTTAGTGTACGTCGCAAGAAACGTCAATCCGATGACGCTCGTCGTTTAACAACCTGTTCGTTCGGCAAAGGTGTAGGTCGCCTTAATAGAAACATAAGGCATTAGTATCATAAGAGCAAAACAAAAATCGCCCTGTCTTACGAAATCCAGCACCACGAGGAGGACGGGATACCGAACGTTCCTTGGGTATACGCATAATGCTACTTCATGTCACCGGACTGTATAAGTAACGACTTGAAGTGACAACTAGTAAGTGTCGACTCCTGAAATAGATTACTAATTTTAATAAACACTTACACTCATGAATCCTCAGTGCCTGATGAAAACTGTTATCAGGTAGGAAAGGTTCGAGACAGAAAATTCGTTGAAAAGACTTACCTACGTTGGCGATCCGCCCAACAAAATACTAGAGCTAGCACCGGCACGTGTTTTTCAGGCAAACATCCAGCCAAATTATAAACAATACCTTAACAATGGGAGTCATATAAACCCGCTTGAATTTATACCATGCATAGACAAAGCACTGTAGGCACCACTTGATATTGATTGGTTCTAATCCAGTAAACCAAAATACTGGGCAACATTTGGCATGTGCAAATAAAGTAAGTTCAAAATTGAGGTTCAGCAAGGTGCATTGTAGAGATGACATTATAAATTACATTAATTGATAATCTGGATGTCACCCACAGACATTTCACTCCATTGTTCATAAAGCTATGTACTGTTAACAAATATTAATGCTAGCACCAGCGTATGAAAAGGAATGTCAAAACAGTGGGATGTATTCACTGCAGAAATTACAAATTATATAGTAGTTATGAAGCAAAGACATTTCAAACCGTCCAAAAAGTATCCAAGTATCATCTTCTCGGTTTAACAAGACAGAAGTGTAAAGGCAAAAAAAAAAAATTCACATGTACAACCAACCACCAACCCTGTGTATAAATAAAGCGAGCTCAGTGTCAAATCAAGGCTAACCAACGTGTGAAGTATCGTAATTTGGATTAGATAGACGATTTGGCGTAGGTCTACAATTTACAAGTTAGTAGGACATTAGGCTGACTTTATAGCAGGGACGCAGCAAAGTAGTGCCCAGGTCCGACCCTGAATGTAATGACTGTTCAAACCAGGACAAATCTCTGGTAGGTCAATTAGTAAATAAATACACAGTCTATTTATTACACAGGACAGGCCGTAAATGTTACCATTGTCCGTATTTATTTACCCTTGTCACCATTGAAAAGTGGGCCTTATGTACACTTTACTGGTTGTTTGGGTAGTGTGTCATGTTAACAGGGCGTGACTTGATTGGCATAATTCCGTGAAGTTGCCTCAATACCCTAAGAAACCAGCCAATAGGAAATCAAGTCGAATTTGAGCGCAATTTCTACGGTGACTGTTATTAGTCTTATTACCGTTTTCCCGAAAGAGACTATAGGAAAGATTCAAGGGTCAGTTATGAGTTATCAGCGTTAGCGGTTAAAACACCGGGTCTCCGGTGGTTTCGCGCATGTTTATGTATAAGAGTCATTTTCGGAAAATGCTTGTTATATATTTTTCAGCCGATTTGATCTTTAATCTCCATTGTTTTCATATTAAGTTCTATGTTCATGCATGCCAAAACAAAGGATCTTATCCTACACTGCAAAACTCTAAGTTGCCAATCTTGATTTTAAAACCCGATTTAGTAATTTAAAAGCAAGAAGCATCAATTAAATTAAAATATTTTATAATTACCGTTATATTTGGTTCTAGTCCACTTTAACACAGACTTATGTTAGAATTATGATAGAGGTCAGGTGCACCCATATTTAGGTCCGTAATGAAGTAAAGATGCAGTAATTCGTAACACATGTTACTATATGCTAAGATTTTACGTATATTTTAATGGCTGGATAACTGTATTGACGTCTATGTCCCCGTTATTTAGCACTCTCGAAGTTTCATATCATTTAAATAATAATCGGTACTAAATTTTAGTTAGCTAAATTCTTGGTACAATTTAGGTCAAAGTTCGCTTTCTTCAAGCAAAATTCTAGGGCGAAATCACTGTACATAACAACATCATAGGGGATTTGCTTTGCTAAACTTAGGAAGTTCAGTCTCGTCGATATAAAATTAGATAATAAATTCAGTCAGCAACTCGAGGAAAGATTACCTTGGTAGGAGACAAACAGTTTGCAATATAAAAAATGTTATAACGATGGAAAAAAAAACCGTGATATCTCAACGTGATTGGGGGTATAGTCGATCTATGCACGGTCACTGCCATTTAGGCCACTCGGTCAAACAGGAGCATCAAACACACGCCACGCCACAGACAACCGGGCTAAATCATATTAAGTTCACAAAATCCGACCTATACACCAAACCTGACAACACAGTCAATCAATTAGGTAACTAAGCATCCATACAAAATAGGAGCAAGGGGATGTGAACTGGATACGTATACACATCAATTAAACCATAGTTCATAAACGACAAACGATAAAAAATGTTTAATGTGTCAAATTAGAGGACAGGGCAAAGGGAACTGAATGGTAATAGAAATAAAAGGTACCTTAAATATAACTAAAAATACCGAAATAGTCTGCAGATAAATAACGGCGAAGTCAGTGTAAAATTCAAGGTAACAAAGTGTTGATTATCGTTAATTTGCCTTTAGAACGACGATTTGGAGTTATGTCTACAAATTACACTTAAAGTAGACTCTTTAGGCTGACTTTATATGCCAGGGGGACGCATCAAAGTATGCCAGGTCACGACCCTGAAATGTACTGCTGTCAAACCAGACAAATTCTGGTAGGGTACAATTTGTAAATCAATCCTGACATTGTCTATTATTACACCAGACGGCGTTAAAATGTTAATTGTCGTATTTATTACCCTATGCTTCACCATAGAAATTGTGGACCTTATTTTACACGTTAATGGGTTGTTTGGGGTAGTGTGTAATTTGTTAACAGGGCTGACATGAGTGCATATGCCTTGAATTTGCCTCCAAATACCTAAAAGAAAACAACAAATAGGAATCAAAGTAGATTTTGAGCGCAATTTTCGACGGGTGACTGTAGTTAGTTATTTTTGACCGTTTCCCGAAAGAGACTATAGGACGATCAGGTCACGTATTGAGTTATAGGCGTATGTTTTTTCGGTTAACACCGGTCTCGGTTTTCGCGCATGTCATGGATCTATAGAGCATTTAGAAATGCTTGTTTATATATTTTTCAGCAGATTTTGATCTTCTAATCTACATTTTTTTATCAATAAGCTTATATGCTCATTTCATGCTAAACAAAGGGATCTCAGATCCTACACTGCAAACTCTAAGTTGCCAAATCTTGATTAAACCGAATCTGAGTAGTTTAAAAGCAAGGACAGCATCAAGTAAATTAAATATTTTATACTACGTTTATATTTGGGTTCTATTCCACTTTTAACTACGCGACTTATTTTAGACTTATGAATCGGGTCAGGTGCACCCCTATTTATGTCGTTAATGCGTAATAGCAGTACTATCGTAAAACATGTTACTATATGCTCAGCTTTTACGGATTATTTAATAGGTGGAGCACTGTATAGACGTTATGCACCTGTTATTAGCACTCATCGAAGTTAATATCATTTTTAAATAATAATCGGATACTAACTTTTAGTAGCTAAACATTCTGGTCAATTTAGTCAAAGTTCGCTTCAGCAAGCAACAGTTTAGGCGAATCACTGTACATAAAAACATCATAGTGGATTTGCTTTGCTAAACTTAGGAAGTTCAGTTCGTCGATATAAAAATTAGATAATAAATTAGTCAGCACCTCGCGAAATGAACCTGGGCTAGAAGGACAAAAACAGTTTTGCCAATATAAAAATGTTATAACGCATGGAAAAACCGTTGATATGCACGTGATTGGGGTGTCTAGTCGCTCTATTGCACGATGCCATATGCCACACTCGGTCCAATCCGGAGATAAAAACACAAGCCGACAGAACAACAGGGACTAACCATATTATAGTTCACAACATCCCTATTACATATACACAAAAACCTGACCCACAGTCAATCAATTAGGATAGCATCAATACAATAGGAGCAATGGGGGATGTGAACTGGAAGTAGTCGTACACTATACACAATCAATTAACCATAGTTCATAAACGACAAACGATTATAAAAGGGTTAATGTGTCAAATGAGAGGACAGGGCAAAGGGAAACTGAATTAATGGTAATGAAATTAAATTGGTGACCTTAAATATAACTAAACAAATACCGAAAAATAGTCTGCAGGATAACTAGCTGTCGGATAATCATCTTCTTGAGGTGGATCGCATATCAAAAATAAGGACAAACAAACAGGGTACGATACAGTGTGATGAACCAGGTTACCAAAGTGCAGAAATAATTTTGCCCGGATCAAGTGGGGTCGTAAAAGGTTGCAAACGAAAGGAAGCTGAAATTACGGAACCCCCCTATTAGGACTATGAAATATCGAGGAGTGTCTGTAGTGCAGATTTACAAGGGCAGTCGATGTTGCTGGCTAAAGATCGTGGGAGCTTACGCAAGTGAGTGATGACGGTCCGGAGTAAGTCTTCATAGATATATTAAAACCGGGTCCAGCAGTTAAGCTACTGAAGGATTTCACAAGATTATAGTTAAGTAAACTTTGGATCCTGTTTTATGATTTGGTCTAGTCTTCTGATTACTACGCAAACAAAAAATCGTTTGATTGAGCTAATTCTAACTATATTGACTCTGCTCTATAAAGAATAACTGATAAGGGAGCTCTGAAACAAAAACAGAGGTAGTGTCATTTATCTGGTAGGGTTGAACGAAATAGAGTTTAGTGGTATGGCTATAATGCGCGCCATATATCTTGTCCAAGTGACAATACAAGAACATTATTAAACGTCCAGTAGAGTTTCGGATAAGAAAACTTTTAAAAAGTGTTTTCCAACTGGGGGAAAACTCAAGAGATTCATTTTGAATATTAAAGTCCCGTACTGTTTATTAGAGGCAGGAAGCAAGGTAATATTCTTTATAGAAAACTTGGATTGAAAAAACATCGTTCATGAAAGCCAGAAACCAACTTCAAGTATCTTAAGCAAGAGTACCCCATATAACCACATACGGAGGTTATTGATAACAATGAGGTTACTAGTTCGCTTCATCCAAACATACGTCACTAAGTTGTCTCAAGGACTGCAAAATAAACCTTTGTTTTGATTGATGAGGATATAGAAAAAAATTCTACAATTTAAAAGGACAGACGTAAAAAATCCTCCTACTACAACTCGCAGTACAAGTGATAAATATAACAGAATCCTCACCACCTCGAAATGTCGATGAATTTCGCGTAGTAAGACCACTATATTATCATTTAAGGTTGTATTGTAACTATAAAATTCAAGTTAGTTTAACTACAGTCAATTTAATGGATACTGGCCAGGCTTAATCTAGTTAGTAATTTAGAGAAGTAACGAGCGTCATAGGAGATAATGATAACTAACATACGTTGCCATATGCTTCACGGTGATAAACTTGCTGATTATAATGAATACCGCCTACCGTGTCTATGAATAACTTTTGGAAAGCAAAGGTCACTTAGCTATCGGTATTTCGCACTTAAAATATAGTAATGGAACTCTATATGCACATGAGATTGTTCAAAAGATGTGATATCAGCTAGGCCTTCGATTAGTTTTCCTTAACACAGTTTATCACGCATATTTTCCGTCTCGGTTGTAATAGCTGTAAGTGGCTATCTTCTAAACAGTCTACGGCCTTGTAATAAATGCAGTCTGAAGAAAACTTGACTTTAACTTATTTGGTGGTGCCGTCGAAAAATACTGATTATCGAAAACATAACACTACGAGTCAATGATATTTAAAAGACATAACCCCACTGTACCAAGCACCACTTAAAATAAGACACTTCCTGGAAATCTGATTATGTGCATTCCAATATGGCAGTCAGCCATTAGAGAAGTTAAGGACAACATTATGTGACGAAGTAGTTTATTTGAAAGGTATTACAAATTAGTAAAAATACGTAAAGGAAAAAATTGGAACTGAAGGTCTTTAATTCCATAAGCGAAGGAACGTTTTATCGCGAGCGGCGTTGTGTTGGGGCATGACTTAACCTTACAACATTGTTGGTAGCTTCATGGAACAAGCTGTCGACGATTCGTTGTGATCCATCGATTGCTTGGATTGCTCGCGTTGGGTCTATTTTGTTTAGGTGTGCGATGCGTGCACGAAGACGCTGATACTTATTGCGGAATTCAACACTCGCTTCCGGTACTTGACGGACAACTCGTGGCAACTCATGAAAAACATTATAACTTCTGGTCCAGCGTTCACTATTGCATAATATATCTAGAAATAAAAACTGTAACAAACTAAAGTACCGGAATGCAATAGTGAGGATAAAAACGTGGACACGATGTGTCTACACGGAAGTCTGTATGCACAATAAAACCAACACGTGCAAGTAACAAGATGGAGATCGACGAAGAATCTGTGGTAGCCTTCCTTAAACTTTGCGGTAGTTACGTTCGCAAGAAATCGTCAAGCCGATGACGCTCGTAGTCTTTAACAACCTTCTTTCTGCAAAGGGTGTCAGGCGCCTTAATATAACCTTAAGGCTTTCAGGAATCTAAATGGAATAACGGTATCTGGATAGGACTTACATCATATCTGTAATATTTAGAAAGCATAAACGTGCCTTGCATATGTTTTCTTTGTGTGTCATGGTCAATCCATCTCCAAATTTTCCAGACTGTTATTTCTATGGGGTCGTTTTTCCTCAAGTAACGCTTCAGTTGTCGATGAGAGTTTTCCACCAGGTTGTTGGTATTGTTACCCATCGATAGGGTGAATCTATTGTGAGAAGCAGCCCAGTATGACCGTGACCTCAACCAATATGAACGTATATATGCGCCAGCAGCCCGATCAATCATAAGGTCTATAATCCGGACGCAATGCCAAAATCTAAACAATAATTTAACATTAAGTAACATACGTGGCGTAACTACGCGTATGAGCCATTCGATACAACCATTTTTTGACAAGTGGGTTTGAAAACTAAACGAAAGCTTTTGTCCATATAGTGAACTTACTTTCTTCCGGAAGCTTTGGCATACGTGAAACAAGCATAGAATGATCGAGGCTCTTGGGAACTCTTCGTTCAGAGCACGAAGTTGTCCAGGTGCACAGTCAACAGTAAAAGTGATTGTTTTCGATGTGTCACCCATCATATTTTTGAACGACTGGAGAATCTGCTTTATGTCTGTTCGTTTTTCGGTTCGCGTCAATGCGAATAATACAGTTCGTCCTCTGCCAAAACCATCAGTTATTACAAACTGATACAAAGGCCACCTATACGTTTTCATAAAAAAATACTACATAAGACATACCCCATTTTATTGGTTTTATATGTGGAGTCTATACCAACAACCTCTGGGAACTTTCCATAAAAACTAACCATGTCGTTCCGTGCAAAGATGATTTTCGAAACATTACCACCACTGTCCCGAAGGACCTCAACCTTCCCAATTGTACTTGAACGTCGTATAAGGTCATTAAGATTACCAATACCTGGACAATTTACACATACATAAATCTTACGTTCGTAGACCTTTGTCCTCATATTTCTGATATCACTGTAAAGGAGGACCTTGCCAAGTTCCGAATGCGCCAGATCCATAACTTCAAGGGGATTCGTGTTCCTCTCGACAAAAGGTTGAATAACACAACGCTCAGTATCGCACAATCTACGTCTCGAGCAATCTGTTACCATAAAGGTGGTAGTGCATGGATGGTTATGCTCTGTCTGGAAGTGTGATATTTCATATCCAGCTGGAGAGTACCGCACTCTTATTTTTGACTGGCAACCTAAATACTTACACCTAATAGAGCATTAGTATCATAAGAGCAAACAAACTCGCCCCTTATTACGAAATCCAGCACCCCGAGGAGGACGTGAGATACCGAACGTGCATTGGTATACCGCATACTGGTACTTCATGTCACCGGACCTGTCTAAGTAACGACTTGAAGTGACAACGTAGTAAGTGTTCGACTCCTGAAATAGATTACTTAATTTTAATAACACTTACACTCATGAACTCCTCCAGTGCCTGATGAAACTGTATCCAGGTAGGAAAGGTTCGAGACAGAATAATTCGTTGGAAAAGTTCACCTACGTTGGACGATCCGCCCACAACAATACTAGAGCTAGCACTCGGCAAGTTGTTCTCAGGCAACATCCAGCCAAATTATAACAATACTTAACAATGGGAGTCATTATAAACCAGTTGAATTTATACCATGCATAGACAAAGCACTGTCAGGCACACTTGATATTGATTGGTTCTTAATCCAGTAAACCAAAATACTGGGCAACATTTGGCATTGTGCACATAAAGGTAAAGTCAAAATCTGAGGTTCAGCAGGCTGCATTTAGAGATGACATTTATAAATTACATAATTGATCATCTGGATGTCACCAAACAGACATTTCACTCCATTGTTTCATAAAGCTATGTACTGTCGAAAAAATATTAATGCTAGCACACAGCTGTATGAAAAGGACATGTCAAACAGTGTGGATGTATTCAACTGCAGCAATACACATTAATTATAGTAGTTATGAAGAAATGACATTTCAAACCGTCCAAAAGTATCCAAGTATCATATTATCGGTTTAACAGACAAGAATTAAAGGCAAAAATTCACATGTACCAAACCCAAACAACCAACTGTGTATAATAAAGGCGAGCTCAGTGTAAATCAAGGCTAACAAAGTGTGAAATTATCGTTAATTTGCCTTTAGATAGACTATTTGGCGTATGTCTACAAATTTACACTTTAAGTAGACTATTTAGGCTGACTTTATAGACAGGTGACGCATCAAAGTATGCCCAGGTCACGACCCTGAATGTACTGCTGTCAAACCAGACAAATTATGGTAGGTCAATTAGTAAATAAATACACATGTCTATTTATTACACCAGACAGGCGTAAAATGTTACATTGTCGTATTTATTTACCCTATGTTCACCATTGAAATTGGCCTTTATTTACACTTTACTGGTTGTTTGGGTAGTGTCGTAATTTGTTAACAGGGCTTGACATTGAGTGGCATATTCCTTGAATTTGCCTCCAACTACCTAAAGAAACCAACCAATAGGAATCAAAGTAGAATTTGAGCGCAATTTTCGACGGTGACTGTCCTTAGTTATTTTGCCGTTTCCCTCGATGCATAATACGCGTTTTAAACAACATATTATATTACTTTCATAACCCAGGACTATTGCTCATCATTAATAACCTAGTAGTATCTTACGTTACTATTTAAAGTCTAAATATCTTCACAGAGTCAACTAATAACCAGATAGAGCTTCCCAGTAAACCAAAACATTGGGCTTTTCGCATATAAACGCTAGGCCACCTACATCGACGTTGGGCCAAACGAACGAAACGTTGGGCCAGCTGTCTGAACGTAAAATTTGAGGTTGGGCCAAATAACTGGAACATTGGGCGAAACGTAAGGATTGGGCCAGAACATTGGGCAAAGCGTCAGGAAGCCATGTGTGTGGCTCAATGTCTTACATGCTGTTTGGCCCAACCTTTTGGTTTATTGGGTTGTACTGGAATTCACATACTTATTTTATTAATGTTCAACGAACATTTCAAAATCTGTTTCTGGATGTAGCTATACTATCACTATGACTTAATGATAAAGTTTGCATATTCAGTTCTTAATGTAGATGTTATTTCACAAATTTTGTGCCGTTTCTCGTTTATCACGTCTTCATTTAGACGGAATTCAAGCAATTAATCTGCTTGTTATACACTTTTAATACGCTATCGCATACGTGGGCCGAGGAGTGTAAACCAAAGATAACTTGTAAATAACTCAGTGTCTTTAATCGGCTTCTTGGTCCAGTGTAAACACTACTCGGATAGAAAAATATTCCATTATAGTAATTCATCGCAAGTCAAATTTTAAACACGTTTCATGCGAACGTCTTCGTGCATGTGTTGATGTATTAGCTGTCCGTCACTTATTTTCTTAGTCTACTTCAGTAGCTGAGGAGTGTACGCATTAAAACGTTGAATATATCTACACCCTTTTAAGGGATTACCAATGAATTATTACTTCATGTAACTTTTTCTCTCGCTAATTAGCTGTGGTAGTCTAACTACTTTAGAACTCTACGTCATAAGTTAAGGTTTAGTTTTCTACTTTAGTGTGGAGTATAGTTAGGTCACATAAATAGATTCTTCCCATAAACGTGTAATTCGTAAATGAGTCATATTTTAAGGTATATCATTTGCATTCTTTTGTGGTCTTACATTAGCTTGTATCACCGGATTAGAATGCCTCTAGTTGTATTGGTCCTGTACTTCATCAAATGTATTAGGACGTGTCATTATGTAGTTTGTTAACCCAATGTATAGAATGCACACCTATGCTTACTCACCTCCTCTATGTTGATTTGTTGAGATTTTCTATCATAGGCTCGTTGTCGCTGAAAATTTTTAGGTACTTTCAACTTTCTTTTAGTGAATTCTAGCCGACGTTTGCATCTAGTATATTTTCATTAGCCCTAATGACTCTGGTTTCTTTTTTTTCAAGACCATGTCGTTACAATGTTTTAATACATTACTTTGGTAAATATAATACATTTATACATCGATTGATTTGGAGTTAGTCATGATTACAGTACCTATTACATCAAGAAACACTGCTCAGTATTTATTTTTCATATTTTCGGTTATACTAATTATGTTTATCAAGTCACTGATAAAATCCTCAACATTCAGCAAACATGCAGAAAATTCAGTAAACTAAACTAAAAGTACTTCCCATCTGTAGTGTCTTTATCGGTCAGATCAGGAAAAAACGCCACCCAATTTTCATTTTACCTCTTGATTTAGTGGTATCTCTTTGCGAAATAGAAAGTCTATCTCAGAAGTTTAAGGAATAGTTCTTAAAGTGAGTATAAATCGTGTAATAGATTCTAACGATGTTGTTTTGTAGCTCCACCGTTAATCGTCAGTAGTAAAGTTAAAGAAGTGACCCTATTTTCATATATTCAGAATATTCAGGAAGTGAATAACTATTCAACGTTACTGAATTTATTGCTTTCTATATTCTGCTCATTGTGTTGAAGGTATAGTTGCTAATTGATCCCATATGTGAATCGACCTCTTCATATGCAAACTTTGGTGCATTCCTTGTAAGCTTCTCTCTGTGGAACCTTTCCAGCGATTCCAGGTTGGTCAGCGGTTACCGATAGAGTTTGAGAATTTCTAAGTAGGTGAATGTATATGGCATTATTTACTGTAATATACGATATACCGTTTTTTACAAAACTAAGTAAATGGGTCAATTAGTTTTAAGGGGCTGCTTTTTAATGTTTTTCTATTTAGAAACCTGATATGGCTACAGGAAGTAGTACGCGTCGAACTGAAGTAACAAGTGCTAAAGTTCGAATCAAAGCTTTCCCTCCTTCGATAGATGAGAGATATGCTAACCAGTTGTGGGATCAGATTAAGAGTGCGATAATTGAAATACAAAAGAAGAACAATAGCTGTTTGAGCTTCGAAGAATTATACCGCAATGCGTATACTCTGATATTACAGAAACATGGCGAGCGTCTGTATGCGGGCACAGAGGCTGTTGTACGTGAGCATATGATCCGGATCCGTGATAGTATTGTCGAAAATCTAAATAATAAATTCCTAACTTACCTTAACTCGTGCTGGAAAGATCACCAAACGGCCATGGGAATGATTCGTGATATTTTGATGTACATGGATCGTGTCTACGTCGGCCCTCATAATCTAGATGGAGTCTATAAAATGGGGATGACTGTTTTCTGTGATCTTGTTGTCCGTTATCCAATTATTAGAGAAAGTTTGCAACAAACTTTGCTGGATATGGTACGCAGGGAACGTCGAGGTGAGGTAATATCACGTTCTCAGATTCGCGACGCATGTCAGATGTTTGTGCAGTTAGGTGCCGGATCATTGAATGTCTACCTTGAAGATTTTGAACAGCCGTTTCTGGAACAGTCACGAGAGTTTTATCGTACTGAAAGTGAAAGCTTTCTGGCTGAAAATACTTCTGCTTCCCTATATATTAAAAAAGTCGAGCAAAGGATTGAGGAAGAGATCCGCAGAGCACATCATCATCTCGATGCATCCACTGAACCAAAAATTGTTTCTGTATTAGAGGAAGAACTTATTAGTAGACATATGGAAACTATTGTTGGTATGGAAGATTCAGGATTGACTTACATGTTAACTCACGACCACTTCAGTGATATTGCTGCTATGTATAACGTTTTAAGCAGGGTTGAAAAAGGACCAAAAATAATGAGTGACTACATTAGTCTTTATTTAAGAGAACAAGGACGAAGTACTGTGTGTGATACTGGCTCATCAACACCTCAGCAGCACATTGAAGGCTTGCTTCGATTACGCGATCGTGCTAATGAATTACTAACAAGAGCACTTAATAATCAAACGATATTTCGTAATCAAATTAACTCTGATTTTGAATACTTTGTCAATTTGAATCCTCGTTCTCCTGAATTTCTGTCGTTATTTATTGATGAGAAACTTAAACGTGGCACTAAAGGCATGGCAGATCAAGATGTGGATGCTATTTTCGACAAATGTATTGTATTATTTCGGTATTTACAAGAGAAGGATTTATTTGAAGGTTACTACAAGAAGCATTTGGCAAAACGGTTGTTATTAAGTAAAAGTCAATCAGATGATCAGGAAAAGATTATGATATCAAAACTTATGGCTGAATGTGGTGCTGTGTATACAAGTAAACTAGAAGGCATGTTCAAAGATATAGCAGTTTCTAAAACTCTTATGGATGAGTTCAATGGAGTACTATCCAATGGTAATCGTAATCTCAACTTAGATTTATATGTTCGTGTGCTGACTACTGGTCTTTGGCCGACTCAGGTAATTACTTCTACTGAAGCATTACCAGAAGAAGCTGATGCCGCGTTTAAAGTTTATAAAAGGTGGGTCGTTTTACATAAGTGTTATTGATCATTATTCATTTTTGTACCTAACTAGGTTTTACCCCAAATACTTGTACCAATCAATTTCATCACTAAAACTATTGTAGTATCTTTAATATTATTCTGTTTATGATTTGGTCGCTTGTACGCGTTTTGGCGGCCAAAATTTTTTATCTAACAATGCTTCAAATACGGATTCCATGCAGTTTTCTCAGCAAGTTGAGAACCTACTAACTATCGGTTTTTTCAGCGTGGTTTAAGTTATGCAGCCTCTAGTCTAACTTTTTTCACTGATTCTTTTCTAAATTTCTAAACGACTTTTATAAAACTTCATAATTGTAAACATTTCGTTGTATTTGTTTCTGTCCAATAGCCTTAGTCTGCTTTTGAAGTTTACCATAACATGGATCGTTGTTTTGTCAGTTAGTCATAGACAACGAAAACTTGACACATTTTTATCGATCGCAGTTGACACACGTCACTTTAGCATATCAGGGAAAGCAAAAGTATGAGTATCAACTAAAGTTGGAACCAAGCATAAATGTTGCCGTTCACTTTAAACAAGTATTACAGGAAGAAAAGTATGGAGTAACATTACGTTTTCAGATATTTGTCAGTGGTTTCCCTCTTATCCATACATGAAAACGAACTATCACTAGAAAGGCACGATGTACTGCCACTTTTATCCATGCACATTGGCGACTAAGAGCACCAGTTTGGAAAGGTGTTAAAATTCTGAAATGAGAAGTCTCCAAACTGCCGTGGAATTTTCAGAAACATGGCTTTCAGGTCAGTCACTAATCAAAAGATATCGGTACAAGTCCTCTGCGACAAAGGTCAACAAAGCACATGGTCAGATGTCAACTTAACAAAAGAACCAACGAAAGCAAAAGGACATGAAGATAATACAACTTCTAAAGGCATCCCACTCAGAAACAAGGTCATTAGAACGGACCAATTTAATACTTGTGGAATAATCCATTTACATTGACTTATAAAATAAGAGCTGATAATATTGTCTAGAATGATAACGTAAACTTCGCAATGAAACCATGCAGCTCAAAGTACTCAACATTTTTTAAGAACATCCATTCAAGCTACAAGTTCTTTCCATCACTTCAGGATAAAAAGTAATTGCGTTTACTCTCACCATGACCACTTTTGAGGCGTTTACAACCATAAGTTGTGCATCCTGGATAGTTTGGGACGCGAACCCCAGAGCTCAAAAGGCCCTGTTCCTCTTCCTCATCACCAGTTAGCATCTCGTCCACATAGGCATACTTGGATGACAAGTATCCAGGTTGCGATTAATTTATTACTAGGGAGTTTCACTATAAAAGCATATATCTTCGAACCCAATATAAGATGATACCTATAATCTCCTTACTGTATCACTTGTCGATCTAATCATGATCTAACCCTAACAATAATATTTTAGTATTAACATCTAAGTGGTCTTATGCACTTTTAGTTATTTTAATAAGAACACTTACCTCAGGGTCTCTCTTACTCATCTGATTAAAATAATAATAATCACAGTTGGGCTTTACTCAAGTATGCATTTGTTTCCAAAGCTTGATTAAGGTTTAATTAAATCATCCATACTTTCGCCGCTAGATTTTAAACCTGTCTAATTTCCCTGATTTACTGTTCTGGTCCCATTGTCACCATCATATAGTTGACGGAAAGTATTTTTGGTCAAACTGTTGCATTTGTGTAGATATCACATATTTCTGAAACAATAATAAAATTGGACAGTCAGTGATCGGCGACTAATCAATAAAATTTAAACGCTGCTTTTATGTGATTATAATAACATTTGATGCCATCACCTTATAATAATTTATAATGTTCTATAAGTTTACTATCAGCTGTTATTTAAGCAAAAAATGGTCGAAAATTAAGTCTACAGACAAATATGGGTTACGGCAAATTGTCTGCTTGCTTTATGGTCGCCCTACAGTGTCAGATGTAAACAATCACCCAAGGTTCTGTTTTTGCTGACTCACATACTCATGGGTTCCTGATTCAATTGCTGGTAATAGCTGGTTCTTCAAATCAAATCGCAAGGTCAATTTGTGCCACACGGATTAATTAGTGGACTTCCGGGAACCCGGAGCTCCAAGACACTTGGATCCACCCAACGCGATTAGGTGCGTCTAGTCCGGGGTCAATGTGCGAAAATAATTTCTTTCTTGCAGGTAAATTACCTTCTTGTTAGTACCTAATATTTTTCCTATTTGCGGCAAATGACAAACCCAAATGTATACACCCACACAAATTGAAACGTAGCATTGTACAAAATTACAAATAAGAAGGCAGTCATAGTCAAAAGGCCAAATTTTACAGTAAAATGTCACAGGGTAAGGAGTTTTAAGTAGAATATATTGTAGAAGGGTCTTTGCTTGATTAAGAATTGCCTCCCATATTCATTATCGAATTTCAAAAGGAACGGCAACAGGACTACCAATTTGGCTTTTTTGAACCAGAGTTGATTCTTAAGCCACTGATAATTTTTGGTCCCCACCAGGAAGTCATGATGTGACAAGGGAAGCTTGCTTATGATCTCTTGTACAAGGATGTTATATCATAACCTTCCCACGTTCCCACTCTTCCCTAGTCTTCGCTTCAGGAAAAATTGGTGCATGATATGGGAGCCGCTTGGATGAATGCTGAAGCATTGAAGTGATATTTTAGTGGGGGCAACTAACCGGAATTGTCTTCACATGCTCAAATACACATCGCCCGTGTCAGCACGAGTACTACATGGTTCTCCACGGATTCACATTCCTCCTCCTTTTTTAAGATAGCGATTACCGGGGGGGGGGGGGGGACACTGCGTATAAATATCCTCATCCTTGATGATGTTTATTTTTACAATCATACAACATAACCCTGAAGCGTGATATATTCTACTGTTAACAGCGAAACTCACACAATGACCCCTAAGAGTGGTTATACCTCTCTGGCTATTATTATTCGTATTTACTCACTCTTTCAACTAAGCCGTACACAAAACTTTTCATTTTACTTTTATGAGTTCCCTACTCCTGGTGAATTATACACGCTCACCAGAGCACTTTGTATTGTGCGCTTTAAATACGTGCTATACTTGCGCAGTTTAGAAAGTAAATATCACATAAGGTGAATCATGTAATACAATAATAAGCACTAAGGGCGATTGTGAATATAGTTCGAGAAGATGGAATGTTTGGGGTGATTTAATAATGGAGTACCAAAATTCGAGTGTGATAGAAAATGAAGAGTAAATGTGTGTGCACCACGTCCACCAATTTCCGAGGTATATCCTTAGGTTCACACTTGACCCCGCAACTAGGATCATTTCACATCAATAATCATTGACTGTCATGATCATGACACATTAGTTTAAAACGTCCCTTTCTACTTCTACTCCCTACAATGTGACTAAAATCAGAACTCGAGGTAGTCAGTTTTTGAGCATATCGTATACAAGCTCTTATTCGGTGAGTTGGGGTTGTGGTTCTATGTCACAATTTTTACATGTACTTCCCTAATCTAATTTCATTTGTAATTCTACAGATTTCGAGTTTGGTAATAACTATCGTAGCATAATTCCTCTGAGTTGGGTTTCAACAGTGGAATTTTCTATACTATTTAATACCATGTGCTAATATACCCATGACAAACATTTGTTTGTTTGTTTATCCTACGTAAAATTCTCTGCCATAGCCCTATGTATATATTTCTCATTCCACCTTATGTAACTATATTTCACCATTCATATTATTTGCAGTAGAACGTTTCACGTCCTAACCCTTGTAACACACATTTTCATTAGGTTATTAAGATGGATCGTGATAGATGCTATGTTGTGTTTTTTTCATTCGGATTTCTGCATACAATACGTAGTAGTTCATATGAGTAATGCGGAGTGCTAGAAAAACAACTGGAGACTTTTTAAAATGAAAATCATTGTTATCATAGCATTCTTCATTGTATGCTATATTATTATTATTATTACATTTTTTTTTTGAAATACCATTGTCTTCTTAAGTTTACTATCCCTCGACATGGGTGTTTAATTTCCGATAACATCCAAGTGTCTACGTTATGCCTAAAAATCGAATATCTGAGATGAAATCCGTTTTGGACATATTTGTATCATGTCTACCATAAAAGGATTTGCGAAAACCTTATTAATGCTTTTTACTCCATCAGATTGACATAATCACGCCCATATGCCAAATTTACTCAGATTGTCGATTTCAACTGGTAATTTAGCGTTTCCAACTGTCACCCATTTTTTTAATTTACCTCGTTATAGATGCACTATTATAGTTATCATCGCCGTCTAACTTCTCAGTATTGATGTTCTATTAAAAGATTCACTTTCGAATTTGAGTATACACTTAGGATGGTGTTGTCTTCTTCTAATTTCAAAAATTTGCTCCATGGACTTATCTGTGCCAACCTCCTAACCATATAGAAGTGAGCTAGTTAAATACCATCTATTCGTCCTTCTTCACAGCCTTTCAAGCCTTTGGGTTGCTGTTTGACGAAGTCTGACCCTTATGCAGAAGTTCTTTTGGATTTTATCCCACTTAACCGTCTCTGGCATTATCATTGATGTGTTTTTCCTCGATTCAGTTAGTGTGGATTAAATTGAAAGAGTTTACCATAGTTTACCTCAAGAATAAAGTAGTCATGACCTTTCACATATATAGTAAGCCTCACCTTCGTTCTAGTAGTATTTATACATACAGGTTGATCTGTAAACAACATCATTTTATAATAGAATTTTCGTATCATCTCCATTTTAGATGTAACTAGCTTAGAACTCACGTTTCATGTTAATTCACGTTAACCCTATATATCAAGAGCATTCCAATGCGACTACATATTAGTTTGATATGGGTATAGTAGTTAATTTACTGAATCATGATCATTTTACTAATAAAGTCGGGATTTTGTGGGCGAAATTTCCGTAATGAATAATGCGTATACTACTTTTCCATACAAATAGTAAAGACTTCCAATCAAATGATGTAGTTCTTTTTGGCTGCCTTAAAGTACCATACCATTTTGGAACCGTTATAGTAGTTTTTAAACTTTTCATTTAAAATGTGTTTTCAAAACAGTCACGTATATATTGTCCAGATTTTTTAGACGGTTAGTGTTTAGTTCTTAAAGTTGAAGTTGTTTGTATGCGATAAGTGGAAGCGTCACTCTAAATGCAAATGACTTGATTTTAATAATGCCCAGTTACCGAAATTGATTGTTCTAGGGAATCATGAATGTAATCTGATATATGGTAATTTTTATTCTCATACCATGTAATTTTCTCATACTCATATATAGACCATAATTTGGGAACTTCGTTTCATCTACTCTGGTTTAAGTAACCGCGTAGCATCCACTAACCCTTTGTGAGAATAGGTGTACACAGTGAGTTTGTCCTGTGTAATGGCTATACATTTTTGTCTAGTCCTTACGCTGTCCTTTGCCGATATGACTACTAACGAGTGATTCAATATTGCTTTGACGCGTTCTTGTCTTGTGGGTTTTAGAGTTAGTCGCAGACAACTGGTTTTTGGTTCTGTGTTACATGTTAGTTGGCACTTGACATAAATTACTAAAATCTTAGGGCAACTGACTCTCAAGGAATTTAACCTTAGGTCACTTAGACAACATTACATTGCTTGCAACGTATGATAGGATCCGGATCAGTACTGCTTAGTGATCAGTCAACGACCCATTCAGTTTTACCCCCAAGCGGTCAGTCTCAGATCGATTATCTCGTGGAAGGGGAAAACAAACAGTCTATGAAACTGGTCACTTAGGTCAGTCACGGTGGTCTGTCCAAAATAACAAGATTATTTCTTTTTTATTAGGATCATTGTTTATTCCATTTTTCGGATGAATTATGATCTGGTGTCAGGTATATCGGACGCCGTATGATAACATTGCACATTAATTCTCCGTTCGATACTTTTCTGTTATTATGAGGTCTTACATATCAGAGGAGTATAATTATGAAATTTAATGCTTTGATTTTTGTTTGACAAAATCGTTATAGTTTTATCGAATTAGCCAGTGAACAAACATTCCTGAGCTGAGTTAAAACGTAGTTTAATGGCTTTAGCTTTAGGTCGATCTAGTCAACGGATTTTATGCAAAGAACCCAAAGCACGTGATATAGAATTGACTGATGTTTTCTATGTCAACGATTCATTTGTTTCTAAACATATCAAAGTTCGAGTAGGTATTTTAGTAAAATATTGACATAATGTAATTTAATTTCTCTAAGACATATTAATTGTAGAATTTACCACTGCCTTAATTTACCTAGTTAGATGTGTGATATTCGTGCATACTTATAGTTTTCCCAATTTGTAACTGTATCATATTACGATCCAACTTTAGAGCTGTGTAGCAGAGATCAAGATTTAGAACTTGTTCTGCCTATTTCACTTTGGATAACCGAGTAGTATTGCTATCCCTTAATATTTAGGGTGCGCCTCGAGGAAATTCACTTGAATCGGTACCTGATAAATGAGTTAATAAATAAGAAAGATATCACAGTAATCATATATTCCCAGCAGGTTACCTTATATACCTTATTAATTAGTTATAAAAGCTTGAAATTTCACTCTACCACTTATCGATCACCCTCAGTTAACTGATATCAAGTACTATTTATAAATTAAGGTGACACTATACTGTACTTCATAGTAAAATTTCCAAGTAATTAATTGTCTCAGATGATTATAGTCGCCAATTCACTATTTCACATAGTTAAGAGCGGTTGTTTTATAAACATACTAAACTTCACTTTATCTAATAGCGTTAGATACACCAATGTTCCTTAAAACACACAATCATTTCAAAGACACTTTTTGGCTTATTTTGACTGATTTTTTGTTACTATTCGTTCAATAAAGCCATTTACTATTATCTTGCTGCTTGGAGTAATAAATTATCTCCGATTAATGGTAACTCTTAGATGTCGTATATCGTCTAATACACTTCGCTTTACACCCTTTCATCGATTTGCATCGTCGCGTTCAGTGTGTTATAGTTTTCCTAGTTCCCTAGGTCTCTATTAAAACTAATTTCCTCTCTGTTCATCAATTTCCCTAACATTTGAACATATACCTTAACATATTGACTTTTCTATAAAATGGATCATTAGTTTTGAGCAGCATACCCGATAGTATTTCAACTAGCATTCTTCTGAACACTAGTTATGATAGTGACCAGTTCAATCATACAACTGACCACCTTTTTTCGGGTTATTCAGACTATTTAGCGTAAACATTGTTTTGTGTGACCTACTTGTCACTACTTATGATCTTTATTTGAACTTTTAACCAATGTAGTATACCATCCCCAACCTTTAACAACTATGCACAAAACAAACTGTACTAGATATGTGGGTAAGTAAAAATTGATTTACTATCTATTCATATGTTTTTATTAATCTTTTTTGTTTAGGTTCAAAGTATCACTATTAAAGATAGCGAACCAGAACGCCAGGAAACGCGGACAAAAGTAGATGAAAATCGACGATATGTAATTGAGGCAACAATTGTAAGAGTTATGAAAGCGCGCAAAACATTAAGCCATGGACAGCTTGTTGTTGAAGTCATCGAACAATTGAAATCACGTTTTGTACCTACTCCTTTAATGATTAAACAACGCATCGAATCACTTATTGAACGTGAATTTCTTGCTCGATTAGAGGATGATCGTCGGGTTTATAAATACTTGGCCTAAACTCTGGCTTCATAAATTAAATAAAAATTACAACCCGTACCTTTCAAGCTCCATATGACCATTCCTTGTGATTATCCTCTACAAAGTGTTACTTAAAATATCTTTGAAGTCTTTATTATGAGGTTTCGAATTTCTTCTTATAGGGTTTGTTAATATGAGCTATTTAGAAAGGTGAACATACATCTGATTGATGATTTGCAAACAATTTACTGAGTTAGATCGTTGTTGTTCTTAACTGACTGATATTAAGTATCCGTCGTTACTGTTAAAATCAGTTATGACTATTTTCACGTTCTTTGCCAATCCCATACTTCCATTTCAATTTCTAATTAATCTAATTACCCTACTTAAATTTTATTTGATTTATTCCTTTTACGTATGTATATATTTCTTAATCGCTCCACTCTTTAAAATGTGTGCATTTTAAAAGTAGCTCATTTTATGCTCATTTACGTCTCTTGGAAAAGGTAGTCTCAATTGTAATCACCCTCCAAACACAAGATTGTTCACAGTATTAATTCATGCCATATGCTTAACTTTAAGTTCAGTACATTTAGTGTCTAACTACACTTACAATAAATAATATTCTGACCAATGACTGGCAAAACTAATTCATATTTCGGTGAGTAAACAAACTTCTTTCTAAATTAAAATGGAAGTTACTGGCTGTGTTAAATTGTTTCACATGTTTCTTTTTGTTTAATAAGCCTCAACTATGTGCACATTCTGGAATAGTTTGTATGTGTATCTTCCAGTGAATGCTTTTGTGTATTCATTCTTTCTACTTATAAACGAGACATTTTTCATTTTCGAGTTTTAGTTTTCACAAAGTCTCATGCAAGCAATCTATATAAGGCATGTTTTCCAGCCTAGGTTAATTTTACTCTAAAGGTTTTATTTTCGTATGTTTACTTTGCTTTAAATTGTGGCGTAGAGCTTTGCGTTGTTTATGTATGTACGTCCTAACATACTCAAAGTCTGATTGTTAAATTAGTATGTAATCAGTGTTATTTGTTAGTTTGTCTTCTGTATCAACTGACATTTCGAATTAGTTAGTCTTTGTCAGGATGTATTTAACATTCTTCAGTACTTGTCAAATTGAATGGTGCTGTATTTTCTTATTTATCTTCTAAATAAAGTCCCACTGTACTATGTTGTTTATTTCAAGAACGACTCTGTCCTGTAATACCGAGTTCAGGATTAAGTCAAATGCTAATAACTTGACCCAGTTAGCAGCACTAGATAGGTCTGAAGAACCTAGTGCAAATTACTGGTGTGTCTTTTGAATAAGTTTGCCTATTAGGTAACGGTGAGGTTTCATTTAGTTGCAATAAGTGGCGAGTACAGTAAAGTTTCTCTTTCTTGAAAGGTGTTCCTGAGGCTCTGAATTTAGTATATCCACTTCGTTTAGAATTATAACTCGGATGGCTGTTTTTTCATACTGCATGGTTACCATGTAAGTCTAAGTATTGCCCTAGTTTACTAGCAGCGTAAAATGCTTCCACACTTTCGAGATATGCGTCCGCATACAACATGGGTCACTTTTGCGTAGTCAGGTATCATGAAATAGCCAACAATTTTTCGACATGATAATGGAGGGTTCGTATTAAGAACGTGCATGTACGCTAGTTTGAAGGCTCTGAAGGGAAATGGGCTAATATACACAACAATTGGGTTTTAGGGTAGAAACCGTTAATTAACAGCTAAGATCCATTAGGCATAAAAAGAAGTAAGTTGGACTGAAATTCCCAGAATCACTACAATTCTCAAGATGATCTCATCAACAGTTAGCTGCACCGAAGTGGAGAATTGATGCCTTTTTGAATTGTGGATCTGAGTATGTGAGGATGGTAGCTATTCGCTGTGTCAATTAGGTACAGCTATGGTACCAGCAGCTGGATGTCTTCCTGAAAATTTGATAGGTAAATCGATGCGGTCAAATAACGTTTTTTTGAATTACGTACCGCTCATACCACATTTGTCCGTTCAACCTAGTCATCTAGAACCTGACAAGTGTGTTCATAGGTTCAATTTGCCACATTTCATTAGCACGAGATGGAAATTAGAGTTCTATAACTAAGCGTTAGATTAAAGGCTGCGAAAAAAGAGTGGGCATGTAGAATATGATACATGAAGAATGAATTACTTTGTGAAAATAAGTGCACGGAAGTTTCTCACTATTTAAGGAAAGACAATAGATGAATGCACTCACTGTGATCGAATCTGGGTTACACCACCCAGAGTTCCCAACTACTATTTACGCTAGTATCGCGGACCCCAGCCAGGTAGTCTGCATCCGCCAGTATGGCTCAAGCAAACAGTCGGTGACCTTATGAGTGGATCCAAGGTTTTGGTTTAGCCGCTTCCTCTCATATCTCTCTCCGAAATCAATTGGCTTTGCGCGTCCAGGTAGACAGTGGTTTCGCATATGTAGTACATATCCCAGCAACTTCAGTCAACGGTGATTCACAGCTTTGTCAACTGATACGACATTTTTTTAACACCCTCCTATTTTCATCATCATCTAGTAAATATTCATAACAAACGATAGTGGCGTTTCGGAGATCTTAATGATCTATTAACAATAACTTATAAATGTCATCAACTCTTAAGGGCCTTATTCCAGGAGCATACAGTTAAACAGAACAGACCGCTGCCCGCTATATTCGTATTTTAACTGATAGATGGATATCTCGCCTACTCCACAGGTGATATCAGTTGACAAAAGCTGAGACGTCTTTTGACTACATGTCAAGAAGTCGTCAGTCGTCACACTTCCAAGATAAGGGAACTAGACAACATGCTCAATAACTTCATCTTAGGCTCAGGTGTTACCGCAGATTAGTTTTGAAGTTGCGGTTGACATTTAGAAGGTAAAACTCATCTAGAATATTTATTCATTGTTACCTAATCCTATCACAAAACTCCGCTTTATAAGCGTTTTCACGAAACACGGTGGTTTCATCTACGTATTTCAAGTCAATAGGTGAGCCTCTTGACAGGAGAAAAATTCATGGAAATTCAGTAAAAGTGAGTTATTTCCTAAAGCCAGCTTATGATGAAATTAAGCAGAGGCTGACAGTCAATATCACGTCAGACTCACCACTTGTTGAACCTTAGTCTTCTACGATGAAGAAGGAGATGCCGAAATGGGCACCAACTCTTTATATCACTTAACTTACAAATAGTGACTGGTGGAACACCGTTTTTCTTAAATCGAACAAAAGGAACATTTTCATTATCCGATTTCATTAAATAGAAAGTATAATGCTTGGAAAAAACACTTAAGGAAGGAACCCCGAATTTTACTCTTGGCACTCTCTCCCAAGCTGTAGGCTGTTAAACCTGATACTACTGTGGTGATGGTGACAGCAGTGACATCATAACAGAAAACTAAGTCAGTAATGTTATGATACTTCGTGAGGTTGTGTACACACTGTGTCCAACAGTGCATGTCTGATGTTGTAACAAAGTTTTCTTCATCATATGACTGTCCTGTGCCAACATTCAAGTTTATCCTAGGGAAGTCAAAGTCACCTGCGATGACTTTCGCATAATAAGTTAGGGCAGAGGTATGTACGAAGCATAATCATGATGTTATCTACAGTAGTTGAGGTGTCAGGGATTCTGCATATGCATCCAAAAAGTAGACTGTGGTTCATGGTATTGACTGAGATCCAGACCGACTCTGGTACTCCACCGAGTATTTCGTCATCGATTTTATAAGACGAAAATCAAACGCTCGCGTATATTAAGCAGCCGCCACCCTGTTTATATTCTCTATTGCCGCGATATAGATTATAGTCATGAATGGCTAATTCTGAGTCACTTATTGAGGAGGAACACCGTGTTTTGTGACAAATATTAAAGGTTTAGCTAACATGGCTATAGGTCTTAGGGTTTATATCTTATTAGGAAGTGAGCGGATGTTAATTACTAAGAAGTTTAGAAGTGAAGAGTGAATTGTGAAGAATCGAATAAGATCTTTATCTACGTCGTTCGTGTTTGAAATAACTAGAGGTTGGTTTGAAAGGGCAATCTGGCTGTTTGAGCTAGTGTCTCGGCAAGCTTAATTGTTAGGGAGACTAGTGACTGCCTGATCCCCAAAATATTATCATCGTAGTCAGGGATATTATGATGTTCAGAGCAATTTGAGTTACATGACATGGCGGCCCGTTGACGGTGTGCAAAATTGGAGGATGTCCTAGTAGCCCTTCAGGAGTATAATCATAAAAGTGAGGAGGAAGAGTAAAACCGCGTACAGCACCTGCGTATGTCTGGTATGGTGTAATATTACCAGGGCATAGAGCATACTGGTGTGTATTTGGGGTCCTAGAAATTCTTACAGTTATTTGCGTCAGGGTAGTAAAAAGTGTTGTGTACTTATTGGCCACTTGGTTTACGCCGGTAGTTAAGTGACTTATTGTTTGATTGGTTACGTAAAGCCTGTGAATACTTACGACCTTCAAAACTATGCAGTCAAATACCTTTAGAAAATGAGACCTTAAAACTGGCCATGCAATATAATGATGTGGTGAGCATAACTATACCATCCCCTCCTTTTGTAGATGAGGTCATAAACCTTGCTTAGAGCTTACCTGTTGTTTCGGTTACCTTCTTGTCTCGCTTTTCATCACACTTAAATCGTTTACTGGTCTAACCATGGCCTTTATCTGCTGATTGGGAGTTCGCGTTTTTTCAATTAGGGAAGAACGAGGGGAGGTTAAAATCGGAGGCCATGTGGTCTAAATGTACATCACTTAAGGTGGTGGTCGTCAGTGGTTTCAGCTGTAATTTGTACATATTGTAGCATAACGCCTGTTCGTTGATTAATAGTACCATTAGAGGATTCTGTAGCAGTACTAAGTAGTGTAGTTAGGCATTTTACATTAGTGGTGTTCTGTTCAGCTTCACTTAGGTGTGAAGTTTCTAGTCTCCCACTTTTCAGTGGGAGATCTGGTGAAGTGTAGAGGACGGAGGAGCATAACGGGTGGCGGACTAGGTTCGAAGAAAGTACTCCCCAAATGGAAGGCCCGTATACAGTCATCGCTAGGCGTGGACCGGTATACACTATCAAGAAGGACAACAAAGAGAAGCGTGTGAACATAAGTCAATTGCAAAGATGGATGTGTTGGAATGATGGGGTGAATACGCAGAAACAACCAGTGACCACAGAGGGAAGAAGGTCGGCGCGCATACGAGCACAACAGTTAAATGGAGGGGCGAGTGTAGTGGATACTGCTTATAAGGTCATCAATAAGTAGTAGGTAGCAGAGCGTCACAGGGAATTAGGAAGAATCAGTAAACAGCATACAAGGCGAGTTGCGAGGTGGAAAGAAGTAAAGCATAATTAAAATACAGAGGGGAATCGAGAACAACCAAGAGAAGCAAGCTAATAAACGACACAGTCCATAGAACGCGGAGGATGTGAAATTGATGCTTGGAAGTAAGGTATGTAATATTGTATGACATATTCTGTTTTCACCAAATAAATCATTGTTTTCCCAATTGGTCTTTTCACACTATTGGGCCGATAATATTGCATCCTACTACTGTCTGGTGTTCTACCCTACGGAAACTACACCGACTTGATCCCGAATTAAAACATGACTTGAGCAAGTAACAAAATATGTTCAGAAAAATAAATACATAAGAGCTTATAAAAAATTGACATGAAAATGTCACGGCACTTTCTCAATTATTCGTAGGCGCTGATTGGCTGAGCATGGGCTAACTATTGTACAGCTTTGCAAGCATGCCTTAATCAGGATTGCATCGTGCTGATAGATCACTAAATAGTTGTGGAGACTAAGTTTATTTCAGTTGACAAATTAAAAGTATACGATAGCATACATTTTTCGGTAAGTCACTAACTACTCGTTAGTTATATAGTTCGGATACTTATAGATCAGCACTAAATGGCTAGATAAACTTGATATTGGTTCCTACTTAACTATCGACCGTAATTATTGTATCAGAATTACGTGAAGTTAGTCCGAATCCTAATGTCAAAGTTAGTCTCTGACTGTGAAGCTGAATGATCTACACACTAATAGTACTACTTTCCTCTCTACATTTACGAAACAGTGTGATATTTTAAGGTGTTTAGGCGTCTGTAACGTATCTAAGGAACAGTCAATAGAAATATTTCTCTTCCAAACATGTTCATACGAATTAAATTCAATATTGATAATCGGTCCAACGCCAGCCAACCTGATGTAAATAAAACAAACTCTCGAGAAATAGGTAATTGTGACTGACTGTAAATGATGGGAGGGAAATAGTATTGCAATTGAGAAGGTGGATTATGATACTCGATGAATATATAATTGCCTAAGACGATTGTACGTAGATATTAACAGCGAAACATCATGTTGTACTTGCTTTAAAATGGTACACAAACTACTGAATACTAGTGAGTAGTGTAATTAATATACAGTAAAGGAAACGAACAAATATTATGTAGGATTCAGTCAGTCATGAACAACGTAGAACTCGACTCATGTGTCCAAGTTCCCATACCACTTCAACACTACGAGACCAAATTCATAAGATTAATACTACAATCTAACTCAGTAGAAGAAAATGAAACAAGCGAAAGAATGATGGAACTTAGGATCCAGAAGAATATAACAGGTTACAATACGTATACCGCTTTAATCAATTCTGAGCCACGTCACCCAGTGTGTAGCCACTGATTATGATTATCACGCCGACCTCAACCAGGTAGACTGCATCTACCAACATGGCTCTGATCAATAATCAGAGATTTCATCGACTGATGGTATACTTTGGTTTCGCCTCCCTACTTAGCTCCCATCCTACTTCTACCTCAGCCAGCATAGCGCAAGAGGTAGACCGCGGTCAGGCATACGCAACACATGTCCCAACTATCTCAGTAGATGAAAATTTACGACCTAATCGACAGATTTGCCATGTTTCGTTAGTACTGTCTGTCTAACATCAATGCCACTTACTCGGTCATCCCATGATATACTGGCGGAACTACGTAAGACCCTATGATCAATGACCTAGAGTCTACATATGACTTCTCTTTTTACTGCCTATGTTTCGCATATGTAGGTTAAAACAGAGCGGACTACTGCGCATTACACTCGACCCTTTGTTCAGAAACGAGTATCTCGCCTATGCCATAAGTGGCGCAAGTTGGCAAAACCCAAGCAACCTTTCTGAACTTGGGCAGAGATTTCATCAGACACCGACCCACTAAGGCTGATGAGACTTCCTACGGTTGATCTAGGCAGTGGTGCAGATCAACCCTTTAGTAACATCATTTGTACGGGGAGAAACACATTCTGAATATACTTTTATTGTTACTCAAAGTGTTCAGGAGACTGCATACTCTCAGCGTATTTACCGAGTAGGATCATATCGTCATGAGTACACTGAATCAGTAAGTCGGTTTCCTGGAAGGAGATTAATTCCGAAAAAGTTGAATTAAGAAAGTAAAACTTCTAAATGAACATCTGTGGCAAAACCAAATGAAAGGGGAGCTGTAACGAAAGATCCTGACAAACCCCACTTGAAGTTGACAATTCTCATTACATCTCACCATAAGCCTCCAGTCGTATTTAGCAGAGATTCATTATAGGGTTTAAATACTTTCGAGGTACGCCTTTCAGTGACAAACACTGCTACAGAACTTATGAAACTACGGAGTCTAAAGCTGCCCTCAAGTCTAGGAATACTATTATTGTCGGAAGTTGGTAATCATGTCTTTGTTCTAGAATCCATCGGGAAGTAAATATTTGACCAATGGATCCTCGCCCAGGTCTGAAACCATCCTGGTTTCCCCGAGTTTGTAATTTTGTAGCATCACATAAAAACCGGGTGATTGTAGAGGCTAATAGTTTCGACACTATGTTAGTCATATCGATTCTTGTAGGATTCGTCTTTTACTCCATCCGAGCTGCACTCAGTGGGAGGGGGCATAGAACTTTTCGAGTTTGTACTGTACTGTTTAGACGAATGGTACATAAACGAACGTGTATAGGAATTCACACAAGAAGTACCTGTTCCACTCACAAACTCAGAGCTGCGACTTTACCAGCAAGACCACAAGAATTTGTTGTCGGGTCTCTCTATAAATAAAGAGCAGATCGCACTGGTTATCTGTATTGACTTAGTGAAGTCGAGTAAGTGGCCATACTTAGGTCCTGTATTCATATTTTGGAGACAGCATGCATCAATCACAAGAGATCTTATGGCTTTAATTAGCAAGGCTTGTTGACGTATTTAACATAATGTTCGCATATTAAAAGTTCTAATATGAAGCTTAGAGAGTGGTTTCAGGAAACCTGGAATAACATTTCGAGAACTCGAACAATCGGTACTAGTAGTATGCATAGGAAAGGTGGCGGAAGAAAGTTTGGGGTGAGAAGTGAAAGTAGTCTAAACGTAAGGAGGAAAACGGGTTTGGTTGTGAACGCGATGATTTCGAGTGCTGTTGGAGGCATGAGGGTGGTTATCACTACTCGGTTATCCAAACACCGTGGAAAGGTTCTTCTTCTTGAGGCACCTGTAAAGCAAACTGGGTTAGGGTTGGTCTTAAAGACATGGGAGCTTGGCCTTCGTACCAAACGGAGACCTGATTGAGGCCGTTTGCACACAGATTTTTCGAGAGTGGTCATCGTTTTTCAAACTCTGCATTTATTAAGGCCTTACTGTTTAAGACGAAAATCTGTTGAATAAGGTCATGTATGGACTTTAGGGTCCACCACCTTCAACCCCAACCTTCGATTGTGAGAAGGTCCCATCATTGTCTGAAGAAAGCAGCTCACTGCCCTCACACCTCTGTACAGTCGGCAGTACGACTTTTCTCTCAGACCTTAATTTTACTGCTTTTACTCTTATATCTTTTCAACCAACCTGCCCGGTATGGTAGGATCTTGAGGTACGAATGTTCCAGCCAGTATGGCCTGATTACGTTATCACGATAGGCTTATGTAGGGACATGTAGAATTCGAAAGTGAAAAGTTCAAGAAATATGAAACTTCGAGATGAACTTTGTGTTCAGACAAATATGAATGTTATTTTGCAATTATAGATTTGCCTACACTAGCAAAGCCTTATAAATATATATTACTCTCTGGGATTTCAGTGTTTAGGTCACCTAATTCCACAGAGACTTCTATTTTAATCATGTCAGTATTGAATATATACGTTTATTTCACAACAAAATGGTAAACTGATTTGAAGCCGAAAAATTTTCAACTTATTCGTTGGCCACTATGTGATCTTAAATTTTTCAGTCAAGTGACAAACATTTTTGATGACATTATCCTTAAACACTTATGATGTGGTAAACTTTTCTTTTTATTACTACAAATATTTGTACAATATTTGAGACTACTGCTGTTACGTCTGCTAAAATACGATCCTTCAAACTGCTGATAGACAGTGAACGAAAAACTACAGTTTTTCTTCAGTTATCTTTGAATGTATTAATATATTAGACAATCTACATTTAATTTTCATTGTATTCAGTGAATTCAACACTAATAAATGATACTAATCAAGCTATAAGTAGCAAGACTCCTATGTTTGTCTTTGATGAAAATAGAACCAAAAAATCCGTTTTGAAATGCTTAGTCAACAGAGAGGGGGTTATAAAACTTCTGGGATTTACTTTATGCATATATGTTAAGTCGGTTTCAGTGGTTATCATGGATGTGATGTTGCATTTTATGCTAACTCAGAATCCTCATAAAAAATAAAATGTGCTAACAATCAGTAACATAACTGTTAAATCGAAAAAAACAATAGAATTGTCATTAAGCAGTAGAAAGCTATAATAGAATGAGCTTCATGCAGTTCAAAGGCTAATTGTAGTTGTAGCGGTAAATAATCCCCAAAATAAATAGTTACATAGGTTTCGACATTGACCCTGACCATGTTTGTTTTGGCGGACACTACTAGTTGAAGACGCTAGATCATGCATCATCACCAGATCACGTCACGCCGCACCGTGAAAAGCATCTATCTCTAGTTTGCCAGCCCAGACGTTGTTTTTCCATTTCCGCTCTAGTCACGACCAAATATAACTTCTTCTTCATCCTTCGTGCTTTCTGATTTATTCTCATTCGTAAGAGTGGGTTCAATCGTTAGAAGTTGCCCTGGTAATACCGCAAGCGTAACTTGGTCATATGTCGGGTGCACTTCATAGTAATCGAAGAGATAAATAATCCCATAAAGTTACCAGTGTTTTCCTATGGTGAATGAAATCCAGTAAATACCACTGAGTACTTTCATTAGGAAATATAGTCACGAAAAGCAGTATAACAAAATTATGTTTTGCATTTTCGAATTATATTTCTTGCTGGTTCATTCTTCTGTTGTACAATGGCTATACTATTCAATAATATCCAATAGGTTGTGGTACCATTTAATGTAAGTACCTGATATGCCGGACACCTAAAGAAAATTGGTTATCATCGAGAACTATTCTTCTGTAAACTATTCCATTATTTCTGGATGCATAGAACGTGAACACTTTATTTCTATCACTACTCAGTTCACCCTGCCCTGTCCTCCCATTTGACACATCAACTGTTATTATATCATTTCTCATTGATGAACTATGGTTAATCAGTTGTGTATACGTACTCCAGTTCACACTTACTACTACTCCGATTTTGTATAAATGTTAGTTTCCTAATTGGTTAACGCTGTGATCTGTTTTGGTTCATTCATAAAAAAGATGCATGAAACACAATACGATTCTGTCTGGTCAGCCTATCCATCTGGTGTTCTCTCATTTCCAGCTTGGGATCATATCAACTCATTTCAAATGGCACAACAGCACCACCTAATGTCTTCCTGTTAATATCTATGTATAATCATCTTAGGAAACTATGTATTCATCGAATATCATAATCCACCTTCTCAATTGCAATACTATTTCCCTCCCATCATTTACAGTCAGTCACAATTACCTATTTCTCGAGAGTTTGTTTTATTTACATCAGGTTGGCTGGCGTTGGACCGATTATCAATATTGAATTTAATTCGTATGAACATGTTTGGAAGAGAAATATTTCTATTGACTGTTACTTAGACACCTTTCGATTTCCAACATTTCAACACCATGATTTATGTTATGCAATTTGGTGAAATTTTAACTTCTGTCAATATGATTTACTGCATAATCTAACCTTTTCGACTAGAAACTGTTATGTTTGACCACTAAAGAAGAATAACTAACTTTTAGAGCTATGTCTTAGAAGACTTTTCAGTTGTTTTAGTTAAGTGTGAAATAGACATTTTATTTTCTATCATTATTATATACCACGTGCTCTATCCTCCCGTTTAGCCCATTATCTGTTAGTATATTATCTCTCCTTTATGAACTACAGTTAGTTGATTGTGTATACGTTACCTAAATTCACTGCTACTTTCTCCCTTGGTTTGTATTGATGTTAATTACCTAATTGGCTGACAAGTGGTTTGGTTTAAGTATATACAAAGAAATGCTTGAAATATAATACGACACTGCTTAGATGACTCATAGGCTTCTGTTGCTCATATTCCGACCTGGAATTGAGTGGGTATCGGGAAGACGTGTAGAGACCGATTAGGCATTCTCATCAACCTTTGTCACTGTAACTTCGTGTGCACATTGACTGTTAGTTGATTGGTCGTACCTTCCTCTCATAATCGCTTTTATGACGTCATAACATAAACTTTGAAAAATGTATGAAAAGCAAAACTGCAAATCTACTCCAATTGATTAATTCAAGACTTTCATGTATCCGATTAAAGAGAAGTTAAATTTTTCGTTTATGTAACTATATCATAGTCGAATAATCATTAGGATAAAAACAAGAACTACTCAATGGCTATTATCATAAAGGTACCTTCGAATTTATACTCCTATTAGCCACACATATGGAAATCTTTTATATCGAGTGATCCAAGAAGGGTAACTAACTTCTCGAACTGTTTTTTCAAAAGACTATTTCATCTATTTCCAGTATATGTATGTTGATTATCTATTACTGTCATGTTCCCATCACCTTAACCTTTCACTAGACCCATAAACTATTATCATACAATTCGTGATGCAGAAACCTTAATCAATTAATCATTTACCTGTAGTCTCAGTTCTTAGTCATTATTGTTTCTATTTTGTATAAATGTTATTCTCCCTATTGAAGTGATGAGTTGTCAGCTTTTGTAAGTGAAATATAATCTAATCTACCAAGTGTTTGGCTTAGCTCTCTTGTGTTCTTCATTCTAGCTTAAGGATTAATAGTCACGAGACAGATTTGTGCTCATATTAATTGTTACTATCGAGATCATACTGTTTTCCTATACAACACTATAATCGCCTAGTTTTTCAAAATATAACAAAATCACAATTGTTTACATCCAAATAAAATATGTTGATTATGAATACACATTGGATAAATTCAATTCATATTAAGAAAACTTCATTATAGTTAATAATAACATGAGAATAATATGAAATTGAGATCAACATCATTAATGATAATTCAGTTATCATTAGAAGAAATGTGTAATACATAAACAATGTTATTACATAATGAATAATTATTTCATTTCTTTAAAATATAAAAAAAATCAACAACAACAATAACAACAAAATGGATTTATAATGAATAAAGCAAAAAAATTTCCAAAAGGGTTTTTTTTGCTTTTTTTTCATTTTAGAAAAAAAGGTGTATCTAAATAAAAAAAAAAAACGAAGTGCAAACCGAGATTGAAAAATATTTTATTTCTAATGTTTGTGTATAGAAAATACCAAAATGATGTTGTTAAAAGACAGTATTAATAAAATAAGTACGACAAAGGAAAGAAAGAGGGAGGGGGGAAAATAAATGAAGATATAAATAAGAGAAGAACACTATATTGTAATATTCAATTACATATAGTGCATACACCAGGGTTTTGAATGAGTTCATAAAAGGAGCCTTAATGTTTCATATTGTATGTTAACAAGTAGACTATTCAATAAACTATCATTTTCTTGAATTCGTCCATATCTATTTCTTTGAATACATAAATTTTTTGATTGTTATTTATTTTTAGAAAAAAAAGAAAATTAAATTAAATGTAGAGTATAAAATGGAAATGCATTATTATCATTGTAGTCATCTTCTAATGTTATCATGTTCTTAACGGAGATTGATCGTGTGAAACGAAATTTACTGTTCTAACATCACCGCTTATATCTAACATTGATGTTGGTGAATAATCATGTGATAAATCATATCCACTAGTTGAATCATCATTTAAAACTGAAGAAGATACACCAAAATAACGGAATGTATCGTGATTATTAACTGGATTAGGATTAGATTGTTCATTTAATGCATTTGTCAATGGTGGTAGAGCTGGATGTGTTACTGATTCTGACAATGATGAAGTGCTATTCCATGAATGTTTAGTTGGTGTTGGATAATTATCGGATGATAAAGGTCGATTTAGAACATGAGTATTTCGGTTATTTGTATTAAAATTTAATATTGGTGTTGCTATCACTTCTTTCGACTCATTATGACAATTACATGAACAGGTTTGTACAGTCATTCTTACATGATTGTAACGGCATTCAATACAGAAATCTTGTCGTTCTAAATCATTTTGAAATGATACAATTGAATAGTACGGAAATATTCCACAGTCATTACTGATGTTATCGCTATATGTATGTCTGTAATGTTCAGTATTTCCAATTGATTGTAAATTTTCATCTACATCATAAACATTCAATTGATCAAATACAAATCTGGAAGTAGTTTGAGAATTGTTACTGAACACTACATTTGAATGCTGACTATCATTTTCATTATGTTCACTATTTGCAAATCCACTAGAAAGCCCAAAACGATTAGTTGTAGTACCAGTAGCTGCTGTATGCTCTACATTAATAAAATTTGTATCTGATAATCCTGAGCCTGAAGACGAATTTGATGAAGTTGATGAGAAAAATGTTATTCGATTTAATCTATTAGGATTGTATAAACCTCCACTTAACGATGGTGAAATATTTTCTTCATCCAATTGATTGGTAACACCACGTGGATGAAATCGATTAGATTGATCTGTTTTAAGCAAAATAAATAAACGTAGATGTTGTACAAATGATAAAAGAAGTGTATGTTTAAAGTGTTACATTGTTGATCAAATCAGTCATAAGTTACAATAAGTGAATATAGACACTTAAATAATTCAATTAGGATGGCTGTTTTTGTGGAGATTGGTTATTTAGTTGACTGAATATATAACACATTAATGTTGTCAGGGTACCATTGAAAACCAGGGAGCACTGGACAGCTGTTTCGTTCTAGTGTGGAACTTCTCAGCAGTGTGCACCCCGGATTCTGCCTCATTGGCTTTGGGTTGACTAACACCTAGCTCTCTGCACCACTGGATCAGCATTTGATGATAGAATGTCCAGTGCTCAGTAAACCTAACTACCGTATTTGTTAAGATTATCCGGATGACACTATCTAAGTACTAAGATGAAAATCTACTGCCCTCGAACTCTCTGTCCAATACGTATAGTATTACGTTTATTGATGCCAGGATATTTTTGACTTTTTATACTGTTTACACAGCCAAAACGTGAATACTGGGTACAAACAGCTACCCACTGTTGGGAAAAATTACTAAGTTATTGGAAAAAGTTTGAAGAACTGCAGCTAGGTTAATTCTAAAAATCTCCAGGCTTCTGTACAATGACAGACCTGCTAAACTAAGATTCTGCCCTCTACCATACAGATGAACTAAAGAAAGCATAGTGATAGTTTTTAAAATAATAATAAACCTAGTCTTGACATGCTACTTTTTACTGACTTCCAGGACAGAAAATCTAGGAGGACATTCCAAAATAGTTCATAGGCTGAAAACCAATTATCTGAGAGCTGATTATCGACTGCCTCACAGATTAGTCAACAGATGGCACTCTCTACGTCAGCAGGTAGTTGCAGTTCCATCAGTTGACACATTCAAAAGAAGTTGCATCAAATACGAGATTTCCATTACCAGGAAATCCAACCATCTGTCCTGATCAAACTGAAATAGAAATGACTAGATAACTAGGTAGTCTATTAATTAAAAATGGGAGGAGCAAATCCATTACTTCATTCCAATGATCTGAAATTATGTTTTATATAACCCTGATATACAAATAGAATCAACATAACACGTAACCTGATTTGCTAGTGACAAGTGTGCACATAACGATGAAGGGAAGTCAGCAAAATTCCTAGACTACAAATACACATCAAACACTAAACGACTGTCTATTAATCAGCCCATGTTTTCTATTTACCAATCAAATTGAAGTTGTGAATTGGAACACTATAATCTATCTATATATGACTCAGATTGGTCTGGGAAACAAATCTTTATCAGCATCAAAAAATCATGGAAAAACAGTAGGATTATAGTAAACACATCAACCATTATTATAGACAACCATCTTTAATTTAGGGACAAACTGGGGTCAAATAAATGAATTATGGTTTAATCCCATAGATTAAAGACAGCATAAAATGACCATTCATATGAATAAATTAATTTAAATAAAACAAAACCTAAGTGAAATGAGATCAGTTTCTTGATAAACCATAATGAATTCATAAAATAAGGGTAAGTATTCTACTATGATAATCTACAACATTAGTATCATTAATTATGCTTTAAAAGTAACTATTGAGTACTACTTTGAGATAGAAAAATAATAAAACATTTAAGAAAAAAATGTTTTGAATACACAGACCCTAAAAGATTTATCACTTGACTTTCGTTGGTAAAGTTTAACTTTATCATATTGAAAATTCCTAATCAGTCTTATACTTTGTACATACACACACACACACACACACTGAGATGGTCAGTTATCAAGCTTCCAAAGTTAGGTCCCCATCAGTAATATTGAACACTTAATAATATTCCTCTTCACACGAATCCGGAGAATCTGAGATCCTTGCTTCATAGATGAAGAGTTAAACATCATGTGATGTGTATTGTAAATGGATATCCATTTGTGTTTATTGACAAGAACAGGAAGCTCAAAATTCCAAAAATATCAGAAGCTCCGTACCAAAGAAGATACTGTACATGAATATTGATTTCAACAGTAATTCCTGGAGTTCTAATGTGAAGACGTGACACCAGTAGAGTTGAAGCGTGTCGAGTGTGAGGCAGTAACTCACCAATGGCATAGAGGAGGTCGCGCAATCTATCACGAATTGACTGAATTGGAAATATGAACCGTTGGGAGCCGACTCAGTGGTCCAATGGTAAAGCGTTCGCCGCGGAGCCAGAAGGTCCTGGGTTCGATCCCCGACGGGGTCGTGGATGCGCACTGCTGAGGAGTCCCATACTAGGACGAAACAGCTGTCCAGTGCTTCCAGGTGATCAATGGTTGTCTGATTCACATCAATTCGTGATATCAAAATTGAATTAAACAGTTAACTATCTCTACAAACTCTCCTAATTGTAATTAACATGAGCTCACTAGTGACTAGCTCCTTGAGGTAATTCTTGGAATTTTATTTCGAAGACGTGTCCTGCTGTGTTCAACCTTGTCGATTTTGATGCAGCATCCCACTAATCGCATGCATAGGTTTACGCAACTTTTTGCAAATTTACTGTACTGAAGATATCAATCATTGCTAGCCGACTCAATGGTGCGATGGTAAATCGTTCGCCGTGGAGCCAGAGGGTTCTGGGTTTGTTCCCATATGGGGCCATGTGTGCTCACTGCCGTGGTATCCCTTACTAGGGGGAGGGAATTGCTTTCCAGTGCTTCCAGGTAATCGATGTTTGGCTTGTTCAGCTCAGTTCCTTATATCTAAAGAGTAATTATCATTTGGATTACCTTCTTAAACTCTTCTACTCACTACATTTTGTATTCTTCATTCGCCATCTTAAAATATGTCATAACAATATATTCATAGAGGAAAGTTACGAATATAATTAGATGCTTGAAGTCTTTACAAAAACTTACACTCTATTCTATTGTACTAACCCATTAAACGAAATAAGAAGAACAAATATTCGGAAATATTGAGTACACATATTCAGTAAACACTGAGAACATTGTGAATTAGATAAATGTAAAAATTGTTTGGCAAAATAAAATTTAGAACAGTTGCTGAATATGAAGGACAGTCAACTAGGCTAACAGCTTAAAAATAATAGAATTAAATTAATGAATCATATAGGCCTTTATTTACATTGGTATAGTGACCAATCTGATATTCAACATGATATTTATGGTACTAACCGAATTCTATCGATGAAGAGGAATTGTGGCCACTAGTTTATGCGACTCAATATCACTAGTACTATGTAAAGATAGGAGATGGATTGAGGATAGTCAGTTAGCTTAGACTAGTGGCCACATTAAAACTTGATCAACAGGTATTCAATCAGCAATATAAAAGATTTGATGAACATCAAATTGGTCACTATTCAGTGATCAAATAATGTATACATCTCAATTCAAATGGGGGGGGGCTAATAACAGCTTCAGTAGCTCAGTGGTAATAGTCGCAACCTGTGAAACTGAGTTACCCATAACTGATTCCTCCTATGGTGCATAAATCCCCTCAGTGATAGCAGGTATACCTTGCTGACGATAGTCAGATAACACGAGACCTAGGTTCAAGGTTTTCTGCCGGCTAGCCTCGGATCACCTTCCAGATCTTCGTTTTTTCTACGTCACTTTGAATAATTCAATTTTTGAGACTATTAGTTTTAGTGCTCATTATGATGAAAGTAATTTTCTATAAAATTATCATTTACAAACTGAGTATTTTTTAAAAAAAATTAACTACTTATTAGACATAGTCCAGTTTGTTGATGATTAATGCCCAGAGAAAAATAATAATAATAAACTTGTAACTTAGTAACAAATCAATCAGAATCAACGCAACTACTTTTGAGCTTTAGAAAAAAAACAACTAAGAATTAACAACTTTAATCTTTATATCGCATAGAGTGTGAAGTAGAAATATTTTTGTGTGGTACTCAGAATGTTTACATGAATTAGGAGATCAGTTGTTTTTACGAAGACAGAGTAAATATAACATAGATTAATGTTCAGTTCATTTTGTTCACATTGTACATATGTGAGCTTTAGTTCTGATTTCCTTTTTTACATAGAAAACTTTTAAAAAATCATTTGATTAGTGATGTGGTAGGTATGTTAAAGTGTATAACACTTCTCATGCACAGATTCTTCTATGCCACTATCTTACATTTCTACTTTACTATTCTTCAATGAATTCAATGGTAGAAATATTGTAGGTCATAGACGAAATACTTTATTGTTATAAGAACACTTCAGAAAATAACCTATGACGTGGATAATAATAACACTAAGATTACTACAATTCTGCACTGATTATTTAGTTCAAGAAAGATATAATAAGCTCTCTAAAAGCATTACACTATATGAAGTTATTTCAACATCTACGTTGACTCATCCTTATATTAAACTTATACAATAATAAATTTGTAGTTATTATTCATATCGATATGAGAATGTAGCATCATTTTTATTCTAGTTTGGGACTCGTCAATAGTTCATCTTATTAAGACATCACATGTGACTACATTTGAGAATTTATGGTATCTCTATGAACAAAGTCGATATTACTTCAGTTTAAATAGTCGAGAAATATTGGTTTCACATTTTATGGATTCGTCAATTTAACAAAATTGTTTTACGCATTTTACACCTATTTTATCATTCCTTCTCAAGGCATGTTGTTAGCTACAAATGGAAATTAATAAGGGAAATTTCTAATTTTTTGTGATTTATTACTATTTTGTCACGTATCTCTTATTCGGCTAAGAATGAAATCAAGAATATATATTTGTAACTCATTATTTAAATAAATTTTCATCCTAGTTTTGACGTCCATATCAGAAACAGAATTCAGTACCATTTAATTCAAACGTGAAAAACCATTCAACTAGCCACTGAACATGAAGGTATTAGTAAAGGTTCATTATTTACTGAGGTTGATATACTGGACTGCAATGTATCAGTCTCTATCGGTATCAGTGTATTCAGAACAGATTTTCACGATATTGTATTATATCACAAGTTTTAACCCAAATGCTATTATTATCAGTAACAGTAGGGAACATAAAATTTAGTATTGTAGCCATAATATCATAATTTTCTCAACAAAAATGAGCAATAAGCTGATGTAACTTTGTAGAGACCAGTTTCCATTTATTGTATCTCTTTGCCACAGAGTCATCTTGGGATAATTAACACTGAAAACCAAAGAGCACTAGGCTGGTGAAGTTTATATTTATTGGGAGTGAGATAGTTACTACCGATGGCATTTGATTTTATTCTCCCTATATAACAAAACTGATTGAAGTGGAAATCACATCACTGAATATCGACTCCAGTATTGATGATGATTAATCGTTTTCTCCAAAACTTGAAAGGCTGTGGGTTTGATATAAGATAAGGTCATAGGTGCATACTGCTTAAGTGTCCTACACTAGAGTGTTTCATGGATTTGCAATATTATACAACCAAGATCAGTCCGCAACGAACAAATATAGCAAAAACAAATATTTTAAACAATAATCGAGTAAAGAAATTTTTTTGTAATCAATACCTCATTGTAGCTCTCACTAATATATCAACATATAACTTACAATAATAATAAAATCGTCAGTAACTAGTGTGTCAGATTATAATGTAGCAAGTATCAGTGTAATTATACGGGTAATTACAAGTGATTAAGAAAGAATAAAGTGGACAAAGTAGCTACTCGTCAATTAAAAGTGAGTAAATACGGATATATCGATATAAAATTGACTTATTACCTAATATCAAGGAGGAGAATAGGCGAAATGTTTTTATGAGGGATCAGATGTTAACACTGGATCTTTAATAGTAAAAAGAATGAATCACATACATAGAAGAAGCAAACTAATCTCAGATACACCAAAATGTTAAAAAAGTTGTGATAAAGGAATGGTTATAATAAATCACGCATAAATAAATGATGAAATTGGGTAAGACTAAGGAGACGACTTATAAGACATTGTTAGCACACAGTTATGAAATATTTGGAAAAATTAAGAAAAATACGAGAAAACTAGTCGTCAAAATGTTTCTATTTTAATCTTGCCTTATTATGACCTATGTTTATGGTCAAGGTAGAGCAAAGGTTGTATAAATTTCTTGTGAATACATAGATCAGGTTTATTGATATGGTTGGTTACAGCTCCAACCGCATGTAGAAGATGGATTTATAAGTCTATTTTATTTTGAAATTATTGTTAATAGGCACATAAATATATTTGATTGAATATATCACAGATTGATGTTGGCAGGGCACCATTGAAAACCAGGGAGCACTGGACAGCTGTTTCGTTCTAGTGTGGGACTCCTCAGCAGTGCGCACCCACGATTCCGCACCAGGGGCTTCAGGTTGACGCGAACGCCTAACTATCTGCACCATTGGGTCGGCATCCAATGGTAGAATTCCCACTTCTATCAGTTTGTGATACATATACCTAATATGTTAAATAAAGTTATTTGACTTGATCCTTCATTCATTCTATAGATGTCGCAGTATGTTTAAACAAAATATGTGTTGGTGACTGGAGATCCCAAAAAATACAATTGTTCATAAAATCAAGTGAAAGGAGTTGTATTGAGTTTTTGTAAGCTTGATTTGTAAACTTTTATCATGTTAACGTAAGTTATGCCCACAGAGCATATTTGACAATATTTCATTGTATTAATAAAATGTTTCTAATTTCAATTTAAAGAATAGTTACTATGACTATACGAATAGTTTATACATAACTGACTCTCTCTATTTTACTGGAATAAAGACTCCTGACTACTCGTCTTTTGAATTTGTGACTAGAAGGGTTCAAGGCGTTTGAGTGCTAAAGTTGTCGGCGGCTAGTCAAGCTATCTAGCAAGAGATATAACAATGTGAAACGAAAATTGTCTTGAATTGAGCAAAATAAACCACCATAAGTAAAATGAAACACAAAACCATTAAAGAATTGATTAATATCCTAGCGGAATCTGGGGTATGCAATCTGTGGAGTTCCATATTAGGACGAAACGGTAGTCCAGTCCTCCATAGCTTTCAATAGCACCCGACAGACATCAATTTGTGACAAACACAAACAACTGAACTTAACGCCTATCTCCATAAAGTCATCTCAGTTTAATTCATAATCAATTCTTTATTATATCTTTTTGTAAATATTTAATTTAAAATTCATTTTCCTCTTTACTGTTGTTTAAACTTACGGTCAATAGAAAAAGTTAATTATGAATATAGCTAGAGTTATTCCAGTTCTAAGTGGAGTATCACTTTCACATAGTTTTATGATGTCTCCTTGAAAATGCTGATAGTCTCTAATCATCTAACATAATATCGCTTAGTTGAGTGACCCAGACTGTAATTTAGTTAACAAAAATTCAGCCTACAATAAGAACTAATTAAATATTGGTTATTAGTTAGTGATTGAGTAGTATAGGCGTGAAGATTACATTTACTTTTAGGTTTTAATATTTGTAATTTGGGACTTTAACTGGTGACAACAGTGTATAGATTTCATGTTCATTGATTGTTAACGTTTGTAAATGTGATAATTAGTAGACAATTATTTCTGAAGTTTAATTAACAATGTATCCTTCCCATTGTTTAATCTGTGTTTATTCGAGTCAGATTTCTCTTATAGATGTAGGAGACTGCCATACAGTTGAATAGTAAATAACACACTAGTTGCTATCCATAGTTGGACCGGTATCCTATTCTACTGTGTCTGGATTGAGCTATTACAAAACCATCTAAGATATAGTGTATCAAGTTTCCTATTCGATGTCATTTTTTCCACACGGCATTCGTATAAGACCATTACTGAAACCAACTGTAACTAGGATAAGGAATTTAAGAATCTATGGCTTCTTTAGATATATAAATTTTCGAATCAGCGCTATAACTATGAAGTAGACCAGTAAAGATCAGCATAAATAGAGTTAAATAATAGTTGCTAGAACAATTAGATAATATAGAATTACACATCTCAGAGTGAAGTTGATTAAACAAATAATTGAAAACCTGAGATGTGAGCCTCCAAATTCAGCAAGGTAAATTTAACCTATTTAGGGCTCAGACATAATCAACGGAACTAAATAATGTCCACAATGTTACAAATACCATTAACCTGAACGAATTTAGGAAGTGTAATATTACGAACATCTTGGATGAAGTTAGACTATTGGGGCTTCACAAATGATTTAACTCTTCTAAACCACATTCATCAAAAAATGCAGGTGAAGATGGCCAGTGTAATTGCAGACTCTACAAAGTAGGCCTCAGCATACAACGTAAAAAGCAAGACCATTGGAGACAACAAAGTGAGCACCAGCCAGATCACACTTAACGAAAAACCTCTGAAAGATGTGGAAACATTTACATATATGGGCACCATCATTCATGAACAAGGGGAAATTGATGCAGATGCAAATACGCAGATTGGCAAGACAGAGGTAACATTTCTACAGTAGACGAACATCTGGAACTCAAACCACCTGCCAGCCAACATGACAGTCGGGATTTTCATTACAAATGTCAAGACAGTTCTGTTGTATGCAGCTGAAACTTAAACAACTACGAAAAGCATCATTCCAAAGATACAAGCATTTATAAACAGCTGCTTGCTCAAAATACTTCAGATCCATCGACCAAATACCATAGACAACTAGCCACTCTGTCAAAGAATAAATCAACCGAAATCCAGCTAGGGAAGAAATTAAGAAAAATGCGAGATGTGGATAGGACACACATTGAGGAAATCATCAAACTTGGAATTTTTAAAGGTAAAGAAAATCAGAAGACCATGGAATGTATTGTACTGGGAATTAGAGGCAGTCATGAAAAGAATGAGTAACACTTGAGAAGAACTGGAAAGAGGAGTCTAGGACAGAGTTGACTGGAGAATGCTGGTCTGTGGCGTATACTCCAGGTAGGGTAACAGGTATTTGTTGATGTTTAGTATGTTCTTGCAAAATACTAATTTAATGCATCATTAGTGATATAACTTTATGTCAAAATCTGTCGGATTAACAGTTGATTTATGTTAAAGATTACGGCAGAGATATTATTTAGATTTGTGTGTTGTGTATCATTTGTTTACCAAGACCTTCGTATCTGAAGCCTTTAGTCCTATACTTTTAACTCTATGATGTTAAGTGTAAGTTATTCTTAATGGTTTTGTGTTTATGTATCACTTTTAGTGATTTTTATTATCTTCAGATTGTTGAGATTGTTGCTGATTGGGTTATTCTTGGTGGCGAGAACTTCGGAATCACTGAAACTTATCTCTCTGCCATTCTGCAGCTCCGTGATATGAAACTTTAAACACAGCCATCTTCACAAAAGTATATAATTAACGTTAGATGGCATTTTGTCTGACTATTTCATTTTCCTATTTTTGTAATTATTATATTGATTATCTAATTTTGAGGTGATTTCTTAGAACAAAAAGTGTCATACTTCTAGAATTAGATCACCATTTGTCAATGAACACCAGTTAGAGTTTCTGTAACGCATTTCGTAGAATCTCATAAACTAAATTGTTAAACGAGATTTAACTAACTAACATACTAGACTTAGGCTATCGGAAGAAATATATAAATAACTCAAAGTACCAGTGAGTTAAGTAGTTGTTACAATAGTAATATCCTATGCATTTAAATATACCTGTTTTGTTTCATGGTTTTATTATAAAACAGAATTATCCATAGAAACAATACGAACTAACATGGTGCGAACGTATCAGCTCTATTTTATTTGTCAATCATGTCATTAGGATATATTATTGATAATAAAGGTACTGTTTATGTTAGGACGTGAAAAAAGGAAGGAGGAGAGGATGATTTGGTTGGTTGATGCGAACACCAATGAGATGCGTTCCTAGTTAAGAATGTGCGATTGACCTAAGCCCATTCACCTCCCTAGGCCAACAATAGGACAACCAGAATTGAGAACAGGAAGACTGAGAAAGCGAGAACCAAGAACCGGAGAGAACGTATTATATTTTAATCATGCCTTTATATATACATAGAGTCAGACCACACAGTGAACCAATCATAAATCTAACATTGATACCGAACAAACGAAATAGTGGTAGTGAATGGGGATAACTCGTACACAATAAAGTAGACGTAGTTCGTAATAATAAACAATACATAAAGAATCAATACACTAAATGAGAGAAACGGGCAAGAAGAACGTAACAGTCATAGAAATAAAATGATTACATCACTCATGAATAAAATAACAAGAATAGTCCCCCAAAATACAGTTCCGAAAGTTCGTTACTTTTCTTTAATCGCCCGGCGTAACAGTTTACAAATAAGAAAGTTTGATTTGTTAAATGCATTTTTACTAGTTATATCCTTATATTATCCTTATATCCTTATATTATTATGTACATTCATCTTAGTTGCGTTGCTAAGGTAACAAAACAGAAAGGGAAGCTAAATGTCTAAACATGCAGTTATATTGAAAAAAGTGGGTAATTGTTATGACGTGATGAAAGGAAGGAGGAGGATGATGATGGTTTTGGTTGGTGGATGCGGACACCAATAAGATGTGTGCCTAGTTAAGAATATGCGATTGACCCAAGCCCATTCACCCCCCCCCAGGCCGACAATAGGACAACCACAAGTGAGAGAACCGAGAACTGAGGACCGGAGAAAACGTATTATATTTTAATCATGCCTTTATATATACATTAAATCAGACCACACAGTGAACCAATCAAGAATCTAACATTTGTACAGAACGAAGGGAATAGTGGCAGTGAATGTTACAACTTGTACACAATTAAGTAGGCATAGTTCATAGTAAATAAACAACATACTAAGAGCAAAATATGCGAAACAAGAGAACCGGGCAAGAGGAACGTAACAGTCATAGAAATAAAATGTTAACACTGTCCACAGTTATAATAAATGAAATAATGTTATAAATCACAGTTCCCGAAGATAGCCAAATCTTCATTAGGTGCCCGGCATATCAGTAATCTTATCTATGTTGTTGGTTATTGTCTTCTGAGTACAATAATAATGGATGCATTCACACAGTGAACTGCTTATACCTTCATTGATTTTTGTAATTTTCATTATTAGTAGAGGAAAACTGACTGAATTAATAAGCTTCCTTTTATTACATTCCTACTACTGTTCTTATATGATAAAAATCAATGTATGCATTAATACAGGAAAGCTTAAGCGTTTAGGTTTCAAGTAGTAGCATAATTTACGCACAGAAATGTCATTTATGTTGTTTTTAAACGTATAAAACAAAGTCCCTAGTTGTCTTAATAACTTTAATTCAAGCCGCTGAGTGTGAGTCTCTGAAACTCATTGGCTATTATTTGATGAATGCGTGTTATTTATATTCTGATTCAAATATCCCGTATATAGTTTGATCTGTAAAATACAGGCTAAATTAGGTACACAGTCACATTATGACTTCAGAATGCAAAATATGTCAAGTGTAATACACAAAGACTTAAAATACCAGTCTTTTTGTGAGTAGTAGCTTGTACTGTCAATACAAAATCATGAGTGCATGGACTGATTTGCCGCTTACTACTTACAATAATTAAATATGCTAACACTAATTTGGCATTATAATTATTGTCATAACGTTGATTCTTGAATATACCCTCTATACCTGAAAATCATATGAAGTAACTTGGATCTTCTAGTGTTCAACAAGTAAAACTTATTCACTAAGCATAATTAATATGAACACATTTATACCGAAATAAACATTGTTTGCTTAAAGACGCAAATGAACGATGAAAATGCAACAAGAAGCTAACTGTCCTACGGAAAACATTAAAAGTCTGGATATTCTCAATCTAAAAATAACCCATCTAAATCAATTTCAGAAATTAATGATCAGCTGACCTAAGTCATTTAAGCTTTTCATATATAAAATTACTTCATTAGATTAAGCAGTAAATAGAGAATTTAAATGAAACATTGAATCTAATTTAAATTAAATAAATATAGGCAGATCCACTTTTTACATTCATTCATAAAGTGGTTATTACATTCACCAACATACTATAATCTAGGTAATCATTAACAATTTTCAGTAGAACAGTTTAAAACAATTAGTCCTTTTTATAAATGTCGATAGTGTAATGAGAAGACGGATTGGTTTGAAGAATGCGAAACGTTCGTGCTGTACAGTCTGTGGAGACTGGTATTAAATCTCAACTGACTGAATTCGTCACAGATTGATGTTGATAGGGTACTATTGAAAACTAGAGAGCACTGGAGATCTGTTTCGTCCTAGTCTGAGATTTCTCAGCAGTGGTAACATCTAGACTTTGCCCAAAGGACTTCAGCTTTGTGAACGTCTAACCCTCTGAACATTGTGCATCGCTGATGACTGGATGGTCATCGCACTATATCAAAAATTGATGAAAGTGGAAATTCTACTTGACTCAGTGGTGTAGGAAATTAGTCGTTTGACGAGCTGAGGCCTTTGGTTTGGAATCTGGGTGTGCACACTGCTAAGTAGTCCCATACTAGAACAAAACAACTGTTCAGCGATCCCTGGTTTTCACTGGTATCCTGTTTAAAGATACTTATAGGGGTATAGGTTACGCATTTTCAACCGTAATATTTCATACTGTCAACATAACAACAATTAGGCACATTACAGTTGTACAATCTATTTGCTGTTTTGTCCTAGTACAAGACTCCCCAACAGTGGGCACCATTGATTACATCAGAGAATCGTACCAAGCTCCTTCAAGTTTTACGACAAATTCTCAGCAATCTACATCACAGGGTAAGGAACTAATGGTAGAATTCCCACTTTAATTAACTTATTTAACTATTTATACACTTACAATAAATATACTAATTAGAATAATAGTAATTATATATACATATATATAATATGTAATATATAATATAATATAATATATAATATAATACAATAATAATATAATAATAATAATAATATAATATAATATAATATATATATAATATAATATATAATATAATATATAATATAATATAATATAATATATATAATATATATATTATATATATATATAACTAGATATCACTGAATATTTTGATTAGGTTGCATTTGTTGAGGTAATTGGTCTAATTACGAAACTTTTATTGTAGTTTTGAATAACATCATCAGTGAGCTTTTCGGTTATTACTCTAGTGATAAGCAAGCCTGTTCTAATGATCATATCTACGAATGGTTGTTCTCAGAGGTTTTATCAGGTTCATTTGCCTTTGTATTCTTATTGAGGTCTTTGTTCCTGTGACGTCCGGTCACGTGATTGATTGACCTACCCATATAGTAAACAGGGTCCATATATTGATATGGCTACAGATTAATAGGATTGTCAACTTATATAAATTTGTTGTCATTTTTTTAATTACCATACCTCAAAATATTGGCACTTCCAAATTCACTTAATATCCATGACTTCTGAGTGCACTGAAATGATAACAACTCATGTTGTTTCACTATTACTGTGTCCGTATATTTGTTGATGGTGGAGATACTTACAATGTTTTTTTACTTTACTTTGAAATTTCTCAGTATAATACACACTTCGTTGCGGATAAAATGAATACAAGGTTTTCATGTTTTGTGGGATGTCTGTCACTGTCCAAGCTACGGTGTAAATTTAGAAGATGAATAATTACTGACAAGTTCGACCAGTGTTCATGCCATCAATTGGTATGAAACAAAGTGGACTACTTCTTCCTAGATTAAGATGTATACACTAATTCATCACTGAATAGTGGTCAGTATGATGGCTGTCTATTGTTTTATGGTGATGATCAAATTTCACCAATCATTTAAAATATTAAACTTTTAATTTAATTATTTCTTATCTAATATATCAGTTTCATTACATTATCATGTTCATTAAAAGCAGTTGTCGATTACTTCAACTGCCAGAAAAAAGTCCTTATTGTACACTACACCACTATACAACATTTCCACATTAAATTAAAAGACAAATGGCTGAAAATTTATAATACACGACAATCATTCTTTAATTGAATTGAAGCGGTTTTGTGGAGACTGTGATCAACTTTCGGTGATTGGACTCGTCACAGATTGATGTTGGTAGGGTACCACAGGAAATTACTGAACAGTAGCCAACTGTTTTGTTCTAGTATCGGTCTCTTAGATAGTGTTTACTCACAATCCCGCCAAGGGAATCAAACCAAGGGCCTTCGGGTTGACGAACGCTCAACCCAATACACCAATAGTGACACTCGATGGTAGGATTTTCACTTCATTGGTACTCTACCAACATTAATCTGTGACGAATACGATCACCTAAAGTTAATACTAATCACCACAAAACCACCACAGTCCGTTTACTAGTGACTAGCTTCAGAATGCTCCTGAAGCCCAAATGAGAAATTGTGACTGGTGGAGTTGAGACTTGTCAAGAATAAGATAGTTGTCACGAATGACAGTGGACGATCTTCACGCTATATCACAAATTAATTACGGTGGCAATCCTATCATCAGGTGCCTCTTTAGTGGTGTTCTGGGTTAGCATTTCCCCAACCTGAAGGCCCTAGGTTCTGTTCCTCTGGTGGAATCGTGAGTGCGCGCTGCTGAAGAGTCCCATACTAGGACGAAGAAGTTGTCTAATGATCCCTAGTTTTGAGTGATACCCTGCCAACATCAATCTGTGGGGGATACTAGTGCCTAAAATCATTTTTTAAGTTTACATAACGATTTCTGTAGTTAAACTCAACAGTTTTTGAAGAAAATTAGATGTATTCACTTTTAATTACAGAAAGAAATTAGTTCAGACATTATATATATTTTACTGTATCAAAATATGAATGTATGGGTGTAACCTATTTTACTTTCATTACTTAACGGTAAAACAAAGTTAACCAGTTGTATAAAATATTGTTGTCATTTCCAGGCTATCAAGTAACTTTATTGCAACAATACATACAGTGTACAATAATTCATTTAGACATACCCATTAAATGATCACTGCATTATATAACATTTTAATTGAAGTGATAATCCTACCATTAAACTTTGGTAGAGTGGTTCTGATAGTTAAAAGCTCACTGTATGACTTTAATGTCTTGAGTTTGATTTCTACCTTTCTACATGAAGTCATAGATGCGTATTGCTGAAGTGTCTAACTCAAGTCAATCTGTGATATCAAATTCATGTATTTCAAGACTATAAAAGTTGTAGTGCAAAATCTGACTAGAGATTTCTAAAACAGACAAGTAGTTATTGAAGGGAGCAATTTGTAAAACACGAAAAATACGTATTTAAAATAAACAGAGTAACTTTTGACTATCGTTAAATGGAAATAAATCTGAATATTAGTGAAGAGTTCGGGTTAGAAACAACTTTTATAATCATAATAACAATAACAAAATAAAAAAATACAAAATGTTTCTTGTAACCATGGGAAAAGGAAAGTAACAAATAAACTTACATAAGATAACTAAGTCCTTGGCCGAAGTAAAGAAAAAGATCTAATAAGTAGCCTTTGCGTACATAGCTCGGACATCAGATTAGGGTAGGCTCAAGTTTCTGAGAAATACGTCACTTTATTTATTTGGCTAAATTTGTAAATGATGTCAAAGGATGGTACATAAATAATGTCCTGAGTCTATTACATGTTGCAAGATAAATGATATAACAGATCTTTATTATCGGTTGCTAAGGTATGATAGTCCATGCTCTCCAGTGCTAAGAACAGCTGGCTCTGTTGAGCGACCTATGTACATAGATCTATGAAAACACGCAATCAGTAATATGTACACTAAGCTGGTCAGTCTTAATGACTCGTTTTTCACGAGAATGTATATAAGAGGATGACCATAGTAGGGTATGAGCAGATATGTTATGTTAAATATCTCAAATTGACCTATCTAAACGGTTTTCGAGTATATTACCAGGAACATCTAGCTTAAACTGGCGGGTTCATAAATAACTATTACTTGAGGAACTATGCATTCAACTAGAAAAGGCTGTTTTTCATCATATTTTTCTTGATAAGTTACACTGGTTAGACATTTTATATGAATGGCGATACCAAAATAGAAAAGCTGTCACCTAAATTACCATAGCAATAAATTTTCCCATAACTCGCATAAAGGTTAAATATGATTACGTTTTTTTCAGTAAGTAGAACTCAAATAGGGAAACTTGTCAGTTGTCCGTTTCATACGGCATTTCTATATATATATCTTTGAATTGATCGATCACTTCTTTTAACAAAGCATCAGAAATTGGCAATTTTGACTTATATTCATGTTCCACTATAAGCTTAAGTGATGGGTAAGAATTATTACATGACATCAGAATATCATGCATATCTGATTTTTATCTAGATATTATAAATATCATCGACATATCTCATACATTAAGTCAGTTAATTGATAGTAGTTGTCCGAGTGCTGTTTTCAGCTCTTGTCATAGAAAAATTAGCCAGTAGTGAACCTGATAACTGTTATAATTTAGTAAAGCAGTAGATTATTATCATCTCCATATTTGGGTCCTTTTTTCTATTTTTGAAATCAAATATGCTTGACAGGTTTTCCTGCCTATAGCTTGACCAATTTATTGCAGATGAAAAAGATGACCCAATTAGTCTCGAAGTTAGTCACTACTAAATACATGCATATTATTGACGACGGCAGTTTGTAAGGATTATTCGGTCAAAAATATGGTTACATGATCAAAGCAACATTACGAACTTTTGAACTGTATCTCAGTGGTTTGAAGAGAACCCTGAAGATTCCAGGTTCGATTACTATCAAGATTTCTGGTAACTAGTTCTACAGAAAATTAGTTTTATAACGTAAATAGGCGACTTCACTGAAAACCTCTAAATAAACCATTTAACACACACATATATTAATTGTATTAAGAGTAGATTTAGCTGTAATTAAGTCACTCAACACTATATGCATTATCTGAATCTTCACTTAATATAATCAGAATAATTTAAAGATCTTCATATAATAATCAAAATCAAAAATATTGGAGAGAATAGCTGTTTACAGTAAATTCATCTTCAGGCTTTTCATTTATAAATCCTGTATCATTTTATAACAAGATAATGTCATATGGTATGTAATCAATGTGATTGAGTATCTCAAACTCCTGGATCGGAATTGGTAAATTATATGTCAATCTGATCAGTAACTACTTAAAAACGGCCTAAGACAAATACGAGAGGTTATGTAACAATGTACTATAAAAGTCATACAATGTAACAAGATTGTTTCATTTTAAAAGGCGTTGATGGTGGTATTTAATCAATAAGACCGAAGTTGTAGGTCGAATAATGGCAATAGTAGGTAACGTCAGCACAATTAGAAATAAGCCAAAATTACTATGATGCAATAATGAATTGAAAATAAATAAAAGTAGGGTAATTTAGTAAAAAGAATGTCGAAATTACCTTTTTTAGTGTGAGTATCTTACGAACAGAAGGAAAAAGAAGGTGGAGAAACAAAAAGGAAGAAAGGTAACTGAAAACAGTCCAAGAGATAAGGCCAAATTGTGGGCCAGAATAAACAAAGAGGTTGAATATATTCTCACTGTACACATAAGTTTGGTTTCATTGAGTTGATACCTAATGCTTACGCAGTGTTAAGAAGGCGTACTCTAACACCTTTAGGCAAATTATTCGGTACTTTGTGTGCAGTTAAGGAGGTGTCATTAATCTTGATTTTGTGGCCATAGTTTAAAGTCGCACTTACAGTAGATTTCATTAAATTTTTGGATAACCAAGCCGGAACATGTTAGCGTTCGGTCATGGATAAAAACCTTTAAGTACTGCCTACATAACTGGCTCCACAGGGGCAGTTAAATTGATAAATGTACATAGATGAATCCATCGTTGGTATCTTATCAGTGATTTGTTTAGTTAGTCAAAAAGGTGATATATATCTTATTAATCTTGAATTTATAATTCAGTAACTGATAATGAAACGGCATGGAATATATTTGAATTTTAGTAGTTTTTTGTCCAATCAGCTACAAGAAGGAATTGATCAGAACATTAATTAATAGAACAACAGAGGTATATCGAGCTGATAAACTAAATAGAGAGCTTTGTTTAAGTTGGATTGTGACTGGCAGGTAGAATCCAGGAAGAGTGTCTCATCCTATTTGGGACTCGTCGGCTGGATGTACTTGCGTCCCAGTGTTGATGTTCACACTAACTTAAATAATACTTGTGATTAATAGCTACATCGAGGCGATCCGCTCAGGATGAATATATAGCAGCAGAGACTGACCAGCTTTAATCCATAACAAATCAACTGGAAGATACAAGTTCATCCTGATTAAGTGAGAGACTGTCGAAATTTAGAAAATATATTTGAAAATTAGTAGGTATCCACAGATGTTCTTTGACAAATATGGTAAAAATGAGAAGAAAACAAAAGCTGGAGGAATCTATAGTTCACAAAGAATATTCACTCAATCAACTTTGATTTAAATGCGACGATACCTCTGTGTCAATCATCTGACGACTATAAACCACACTATAATATACAGACAACAAGTTCTTTTAAGCAAACAAAGATTGATAGGTACGCTTTTCGTGTTACTACCAACCACACCTATTAATTTGCGAATATCTTGCAAAAAAGTTACATTGGTAGAACAATAAGATGAACTTACATTCGATTTCAAGAATATATTCCAAAGAATCTCCTATTAAAAAGCTCAAAGACCTCAAAACTGGACGCATGGTTATTACTTTAAAATTATTCAGAGTAATTAACAAACAACAAAGTTCAACACTTAAAATTCGTAGAATCCATATCAGTCAAACAACTAAAACATAATCTCTGTATTCAAAATGAATCAGTGATCAATCATTCATGTCTGTGGTAAATTTAACTTTGCTGTATTACATCACTTAATTTCACAACCTTTTCACTTTCTACTTTACTCATGTTATTCGTAATCGTCATGAACGTTGTATTAAGGTATACTGTTATGCATTCATCTCAAATCATAAACTCCACAGATTTAAGCTTTTTCTGTTAATCTAGAATAATAAGCTTGAATGAAATTGACTTTATTCCTTCAGTTAAAGGTTTCTTTTAATATTCTAAGTAAATTCGAAAAATGACTACATGTTTAAATGTGTTACAGATTGATGTTGACAAGATACCATTGCAAAACCAAGAAGTACTATACAGCTGTTTCGTTCTAGTGTAGAACTCCTCAGAAGTGCGCACCCCCAGATTCCACTCCATGAGCTTCAGGTTGGAGAACACCTAACGCTCTGCACCCCTGGGTACCCTGTCAATATCAAACTGTGACATATTCAACTAAATAAAAATACCAGTCTCCATAAAAATAGCCATCTCAACTGAATTACAATAATCAGCTCACTAGTGACTGACTTCAGGATGTGCCTGAAGCTCTGCTACAATCTGATCTTCAACGATTAGCTTGGAGTGATTATCAGCATAGTGATTGTACACTGCCATGATTGATAGATTCAACATTCTGACATAAAATTTAGACTCTAACTATTTAATGGTATTCATAAGGATCACTACTAAATTTTCAATTGAATAGAACTTTTGTTATTTTGTTTTTACTTAGAATCATAATATTTTCAATATCTAGTGTACTAGAACAAATTAACCAGGAAAATTAAGCATTAACACTACAATTAAGTTACTTACAAGAAGAGGATGTTAATAATTTAAAACATTTCATCACTAAGTTGAATCATAGTACTGACAAAACAACATAAGGAAATTTATATGACTTCACTTTTGTCATCAAACTAAAAGATTTTTGATTATATCCCTGAAGAAGTTGTGGGTATCTACCGATTTAGAGCTTCATAGTAGGATAGAACAGTTATTCAATATTTCCTGATTTTCAAAGGTTGCTTAGTTTGTGATACGAAATGTTTTTATATTTTTTAATCATTAAACACTCCTCAGTGTTACGTAACATACAGACAATTGATTAGTTTGAAGGCGTATTACATTATTAAATAATACATATCATTTAACCGACACAATTAAAATTAGTAACTAGGTATGAGTATTTTCTACTTTAAGAATTTTGAAATGTATTCTTCCTTCAACTTACACAGTATCAAACTCATAAAATGTGGGCTTTTCGGTAAATATCTTGTCGATTTCCGCTTCGCAAGAAATTTAGTGGTCTCCGAATTCTTTTATCTTTAGTTAGTTTATGATATAATATTACCATCAATGTGTATTACAATAGTATGTAAAAGGCTGGTTCTGAACCTAAATTATGATTAATGAAGTTTAACAGTTAAGCTTTCAGTCAACATTATCTCCTAAGAATGACGTTGTAACAATATACAACTGATCATGACAGACTTACATCGAATTATATCATCAAATTTTCGCTTACAACTAGATTTACCGTTTACTATTTCCAAGTAAACCTTTAAGCTAATTTTAACGAACACTGTCTATTCAGGGCCGAATATCATAGCAGACTCCATAAATGGATAAAAATCGTATCTTAATTAATAGAAGAGCATTTACACTAACCTTTTAAGTCCGCATTTCATAATCTCGAGGTTAAATAAAACAGACATGCTGTGCTTTCCTATATTAGATCTTATTAATTCATGTATCTAATACAAGTTCCTTTTTTAACTCTATATCATCGAACAACATTAGTTTAAGAATTATTGAAAATGACAGCAAAGAGAACATATTATTGTAAAAAGACAATAATCTCTTTGACCTCCTTTGATGACGTACCGCTATGTCCTGCTTAACGACTAGCCTTGATAGGTGATTCGCAAAGTTCTGGGGCGAAAACAGGGTTAATGGAGTTCAACCATGTTGGATTTGGATGTGTGATAACCATCACCAACAGCATTCAGTGATACCCCTATAATTTTATGACAAATGTAGATCAACTCGGTCAGAGATCAGTTAAGAGCCTGGATAATTTTTAATAATGAATTCTGCATATTGGTTCAATATGTAAGAGTAGCTACTGTCATTGATCGAGGGAAGTAAACATTAATGCAATTCGTGGGTTTGCGGAAATAGCTAACAGTAAATTTCGATATCACGAATTGATCTGAATCAAACAACCACTGACCACCTGGAAGCACTGGACATATGTTTCGTCCTAGTATGGGACTCAGCAGTGCACATCCAAGACCCCATCGGAGATTTAAACACGAAAAATTTATGATTCTTTTTAGATATTTATTTATGTTACAAATTGTGATCACTCATTTCGCTCTGAAATTATCTTGTATAGTAGTGAATTTAATAGGTGTTGCCAGAATAGTTTTGTTTACATCATAAATCAAAGGCAGTTAGTTATTCGATAAGAGTCAAATTATTGTAGTTGATTGAGTGGAAATAGAGTAATGCCAATTTGTAAAGCCTCTATAGATTGAATATACGGGTCAATCAGAAGTACATACTGAAAAATTTATATACTCAAAAACCTATATTGATGCTTGCCACGTTATTTAACTTAATAAAAAATCACCAGCATTATTGCTAACAACAACAGCCACCTATTATCTACTATATACCGTTTTAATAAGACAAATAATTGAAATTCTTTGAATGTTTATCATGTAGAAGAATATTCATTGTTGAGGAACCCTAAAACAAAACGAACTTATTGTTATTGGTCTCGTTTGTATATATATATATATATATATATATATATATATATATATATATATATATATATATATATATATATATATATATGGGAGTGTAACCATAAAGCTCAAGAGACAATCAAGTGTGAGACTGATGGCATACAATCATTTTTGAATAGTTTGTTTCGGATTAGGTCTGTACATTTTTTAAATCTTACCATCAAAGAAATTCATGTTGTTTTTAAATCAATTCTTCTAATAATATTTTTCATTTAACATGAGGTAGCAGCCCTGAAGATTGTGGTGAAAATAAACTGACGGTACTACGTAATTCTTAAACTATAAGCTTACTATTTTGCATTTCTCTGTTATTTCTAAAGCAGTAATGGCTTAATCCAATATATCTCATTTTAGTCTTCAGTGATCGGTCAAGATGACAACCGCATAAATGTACCAGTTAGAGTTTATTTATACTTATTGATTATTCAGTCAGTGTAACAGATCATATCAGTAGTAAAATATAAAAACCTATTTAGAAACCATAAAGCATTTAGGATTCTGTAAAAATTATTTAATTCATATTATTCTTTTGAAAAAAGAAATAGAACAGTTAAAGAATAAAAATAACTGGTAACAACAATTGTAAACAACTCATCACACTAACGTCAAAAATGTTTTATTGGTTGCGTTTTCAGTTGTTTGTACTAACCACAGATTGATGTCAGTTGGGTACCGGTGAAAACTAGGGAATATCAGACAACTATTTTGTATCAGCATGGGAATCCCCATTGGTTCTCATCCTTGATTCTGCCAGAGTTAAACCCAGGACCATCAGGTCTCACGGTGAACTCCTTACTATCTGAACTTCAGCTACAATAATCAGTTCATTTGTGATTAACTTCTCAATGTTCCTGAGGTTCTGGTAGGAAATTGCAATTAATAGATTTCTAACATGTTTGAAGTGGGACACTTATCATTGAAAGAATTAAGTGATTGTCGAGCTGTACCACAAATTGATGGAAGTGGGAACCCTACCAAACGATGACGGCCCAGTGATGCATATTGTTAAGCATACGTCTTAACTGAAGCTTCATGACAAAACTCATTATTTTATAAACACAACAAAAACCAATAAAAAGGACAGGTTTGCATGTGATTCACCTGACCCGTTTGCTTTTTTATTTTAGAGGCTATAGGTTATATCCCAAGTAAGTTTATAGATAATTATTTATGGATGTCAGAATTACCTATTATCACTGCCTCTAGTTTTCGCATAAATGTTTCTTCTGATCACTTTGTAGTAGAAAGTAGCTGTCTTGGATTGTTAATTCTAATGTGTGTCCAAACAGCCGATAAAGACATAGAGCTAAACCTCTCAAAGAGTGAATTCTCTGCACGTAATAAAGTTGTCTAGATTAATTTCAAAGACTGTCCCCCAACAACTTGAAAAGGAGGGGAGCGTGATTGCTTAAACCATCACATTTATATTTATTACAGCAACTATAATCATACTATTCTCAGATTGACTCTTATTTGCAAACAGCTCAAAAGACAATAATCACATTCGACTTCTTTAAAGTATTTGTATCAATTTACCTGTTCATGTGAAGCAAGATATATTCACTTTTTTTCTATTTCGTTCGATAAAGTCCAGGAAATTATCTCACCTTCTTCTGGAAAAATGATAACGGTCTCATTTGAAATGCAATTATAAAATGCTGTCAATACCAGTCATCCGCTACGAGGTGAACAGAAACCTACCACAATCAGTGTTGTCAATTTCTGTGTAATAATAAAGAGTATAGTAAGGAATTGTACTTAGGAATTGAATACAGTGAAAGTGAATGATCCATTTGATTCGTCAATATCAACAACAAGATGTTACATGCTTTTACTAACACATACACACATATATATTTTGTGACACTAAAAGTTCAAGGGATAGATGTGAAGCTTTGACAAATATCTTTCATGAACTATCGCCCCAGACCAATCATTAACGCATCCATAAATTCATCAAATCACGTGAAGTAAAATTTGCTGTTGGCATTTAGCATTCACTTTTTAAGTACATCTTTAAGCACAAATAAACTTGATTCGTAAAAACGGAGATAAAATATCTCGTAATATCATTTTTAATACTTAGGTCATTATTATCCTTAAATTAATGAAGAACGGTAACGACAATAGAATAATTTTAGGCTATTTTATTGCCGAAATGAGTGATATATATTTGTAATATTGCAATGAGTAAAAATTAAAATTTCTGATATTTCACGGTTTAGTGAAAGTCGCTTCTTCAGAGAAATGAATAACCGAATTAAATTAACGCAAGATTAATTAATTATAATGGAACAAATCAAAATCAAAATAAATTCGTATAATCAAAATGCAAGTTTGATCGTGTCATGTCACGTCATTCGGGTCCAGGTGATTTTAAGAGAGACATGAGTGCATATATTAGTGTAATATGAAAAGGAAATATGTAGAATGAGAATAAAAATTGTATGTATATTCACATGAATGAAATTTGATGTACTTTGATTGTGGTCGGTTGGATAGAAAGTCCATGTTAGATTAATAGAAAGGCTTTTCTTTTTGTCAGGTGACGTTGGATTTAACAAAACGTGAAGCGTTTCAGCTGTTCGTCTTTCCTTATAATTGGAAAAATCTTTTTGAATAATTTCGAAATTCGTAATATCGATTTTACGGTTGTGGTAGGTTGCATGTACTGCAGTTGCTGATTTAATTAGGATTATTAGGAGGTCGCTTGGTGTAGCTTTCATGTTCTTTGGCATGAGTTCTGATTTCTCAAAAAGACTCTCCAATATAGAAAGCATCACTGTCGACACAACCTAGCCTGTAGACACAATTCTGTGTAGAAATGAAGGGGATCTTATCCTTTATTTTAACTAATGCACGTCGAATAGTGTTAATAGTTTAGTAGAAAGTTTGGAATCCATGTTATTTTAAAATTATTTACAATTCATCTGATGTGTTATGGTGGTAAGGTAGAGCAGTTGTATCAATCCATGATATTTCAATTGATTTACTATTTGTTAGTAATAGGGAGCTCCATTTTTGTAAATTTAATAATACCCATTGAAAAATTATTAAATCGTAAGATGCTGATTATACTTTGTATTCAGATTCCTTGTCATCTTCAGATGTAATGAGTTCGTTGGCTCCTCTGAATAAGTCTAGAGCCAGTGATATCTTTGCACCGAATGGATGTGTTGAATTGAAATCGATATATCGATTTGAATGTATGGGTTTACGATAAATCCTCAGACTCAGAGTTCCATTCAAATTTCTTTTGACTAAGCAGCCTAAAAATGGTAACTCCTTGTGTTCATCTTCACTTTCTAAAGTGAATTTGATATACTGAGACAGGGTGTTGACTAGTTTTGAGAAAGTTCTCAGAAAAGTCTTCGTGATAATGACAAAGTGTCATCTACATATCTGAGCCAAACCCGTAGTTTAACAACATTATTGAAAATATGAGATTCAATATGGGCCATAAAAAGATTGGCTACAATTTGTGAAAAGTGAGGGCCCATTGCCACTCCGTTAAGTTTGTTTGTAGAGATGCACTCTGAAAGTGAAGAAAGTTGAATCCAAACATAATTTTAGGGATTTCATGAGTAAACTGGTGATTAATGGACATCACACCAGCATATGCATACATGTCTCACTTCAAATCACCTGGACCCGAATGACGTGACATGAAACGATCAAACTTGCATTTTGATTTGTTCCATTATAATTAATTAATCTTGCGTCAATTTAATTCGGTTATTCATTTCTCTGAAGAAGCGACTTTCACTAAACCGTGAAATATCAGAAATTTTAATTTCTACTCATTGGAATATTACAATTGTATGTGTATCACTCATTTTTATAAACAACCTATGCAATGTTCAATTTATTTGAAACTATCAAATTTAACCTTGGTAATGATACATATTTTATTTCTGTTTTTATTCTAATTTATTGTTAGCAATTATTTCTAATAGTTAACATACACTTTCAAACTTACTCCTTGTTTGTTGTTCTTAGGTCGTTAAAATGAGTAACTAATTGATTTCTAAAGTGTTACATTTTTCACTCTATTTCATAAGCTTTAGAGACAGTTAATCGATCTTTCTGTTTTGTTTTGTCTTCATGTAACTTGATCTTTTCACTGTATGTTTTAAAATTTTTAATCACTATTCATTTACAATAATCTCCTCGTTAGCGACTTACTTCAGGGTGTTCCAGAAGCTCTAGTAAAAGGTCACGACTGGTGAACGATAGTTATTACCAACGGCAATGGATGACTGTCACACTATATCACAGATTGATGGAAGTGGAAACAGTATTTTTGATATCGACTCAGTGATACAGGGGGTCGGGGGTCCGCCAACCTGAAGCCTATGGTGCGGGACCTAGGGAGCACTTATCAGGAGTCCAACACTCGGGCGAAAAAGCTGTCCAGTACTCCCTATGTGACAAATTAAAATAATTTAAATATTATGATAGTTTACTCATCACTAATTAATGGATATCGATTTCGTATTCATGTGTAAAACTGTGTTTACTGATGTTGAACTACGATAAGGAGCTAAATCAGACGAAATGTTTTCTCTCTATTTATATCTTTATTCACACCTGTGAAATTCAACAATATCTAGACTTAGACAGATATGATCGATCTCAATGTATTAAAATGATATCCTATCATATACTGATCGAAATTTAAAATTTCACGTTAAACGTTTAAGTTGACTGCGTAAGTTCTGTTCCCGATGGCATTATAGATGACCGTTTTTGACCAGTCTCATACCGAAATCAAATTAAGGCCTAAACCTTCTAAAATTTTAATTTTTGTAGATATAAAGTCAGCTTGTAATGCTGACTACAAATTAGCTAGTATATTCAATATGTATAGATAAATATTACTACCAACTTGAGTTAATAGTAGTAAAAATTAGTTACATAAGTAATCTACATAGTAATCAACAACAAATAATCTTCAATTTCTTTAAACAAAACTTATATACCACTTTTATTAACCATAAACATACAAAAATATCTAAAGATTATAGTAAATCAAAGTGGTAAGATGATAATCAAAGCACTACTAATTTTTTTTCTTTATAAAGTAGTTTACTGCATTGTGTAACATACGGTAACTAATAGTAACCTAAAAACTTTAGTCTATCAATGCATTAATTCTTTTCTATGATGTTTAAATTTTTTATATTGAAACAAGTAGAAATAATAATAATAATAATAATCCTAATTTTGGTAGGTAGTTTTAAATCTCCTTCAAATTAGTACTTTTCATATTTAATTAATTAATAATTTTATGCATTAATAGATCTTAACGTGTGTATTTTGTGAAGATATGATTTATTTGATCTTTACTTTACAACAAATGAACTTTGAATATACTTTTTTTTGTTTTGGCTTAGGATAATTTATTATAAATATACTTCTTTTTTTTCATTTTGATATTCATTTATTTATTTTTAATAATTAATAATGATTATTATTATGTTTATTTAATATAAGAATTGAATTCATTGTATCAAATGTAGGCGTTATTGAACAATTTAGTCTAGTTAAAACAAATCATGGCGGTGATTTGAAAAAAAAACAAACGTCAACTAATAGATTTTCTACGTATATGAATAATAACTATAATAATTGAAGGTTTTTTTATACAAGTGTAATCTAATGTTTTTGTTTTTTTTGATGAGAAAGTAAACAAATGAGATATATGAATGTAATTCTATATTTAGATATTGTAAATAAATTGGGTGTGTGTGTGTGCGGGAGGGGATATTGTTAATATAAGAATCTACTTAAACCATTTAATTGTAAAAACCAGAACTGATATGAATGAGTTTGAACTTATGACCCAATTGTTGAGATGCATGAGAGTATGAAACAGAAAGAGAAATAATAAAAATAACACTGATAAATATTTTAGTCACACTAAAGAGTGAAAAATTACTGTAAAGAGTTTTTAGGAAAGATTGTTGAAAGTGAAAGAAGAATGAAAATCAGTGTATCCATAAAGAGGTTGGAAAAATCACTGTAGGTACTTTGTACTGGAAAGAAACTTTGAGTAAAACTGGAAGGCTACTTAATAAACATCGATATTAATGATAGGTAAAAACATAATATCTAGAGATTAACGTCAAAATTGTGTTTGTAATTGGGTGTTGTGGAGATTGCTGAATGTCAAGTTGATATGACAAATCGGTCTGAATTAGAAAACCATTGACCACTAAGAAACACTGGATAGCTATTTCTTGATAGTATGGGACTCCTCAGTGGTCTAATGGTGAGGCGTTCGCCACAGAGCCAGTAGGTCCTGGATTCGATCCCTGGTGGGGGACAAGGAGGTGCACTGATGAAGAGTTCTATACTAGGACAAACCAGCTATACAGTGCCTCCTAGTGATCAATCGTTTTCTAACTCAAACGAAATCATGATATAGAAATAAAATTGTTTCCGTTAAATTTAGTGTAGTGAATGCAATATTGCCCCTATAGAAGTAGCATGTAGACAATCGAACGTTAGAGTGACGGCGTACAAACTATATCTAAAGCGCATTTATAGATATTTGAAAGGCAGCAAAATGTCTAAAAAGATATCTCTAGTTAAACTGCACACCTTAGAAACAAGATACAGGTTTGACTTTAATGATAATAAAATACTTCGAAAAGATTTCGTCGTATATACTGAACAACTAACAGATGAATTTAGGAGTATGACATACTGTCAAATAATTTTAGACATAATGAGAATTTACTAAAATAAGAATTAAAAATCTCACATATGAGTATATTAGAATAGCTTAACAACAAGTCTCATAACTAAAATTTATAAGCATATCGATACATGTCACATGTTGATCATACTTTCACAAGTAATTGAGTTATTATTACAATACACAATATTCATCAATAGAAAATTACTGAGAAAGTGGATTAGTTTGATAATCCTATGAAGATCTTCGGTAATTCTAATTATTTTTCCCTAACAAAGCTCTGACCAGTAGGGTGAGGCATTAGAATACTTAACTATCATTTACTGGGATTACTTCAAATATAATTTTCTAACTCCTTAATAAAAAGCTCAGTATTGTGGTAGTACAATTAATGTTAGTGAAAAACATAATAAATATGTGTATTAGAAAAGTTGACGTTATTCAGAACCTTTCAATGTTTATTAAGTATATGTGATACCCATAGATTTTAGTTACTTATGTTTGTTGAATGCATGAGTGTCATACGTTAAGGTGTAGTGTAATTAAAGATTTGATTTTAACTATTAACTTTTATCATAATGATATTTTTCATCATTTATTTCCGTCCAGGCTCACATATACATAACAGATAGGTGAATTGGACGACTCCCAGAAACTTCAACAAAGCCTCCTGAACCCTTGAAAGAGCCGGAGACATTCCATACAATCACTTATCGAAAGAACCATCCAGAATCTTGACGTGATGCGTTCTGATTGGGTAATAGTTGAAACCTGTTAGTTCGGAATAAGTGGATTATAATGCTGATTTTGTTGTTTCAGAAAACTACAAATATATGATTATTTTGTACAGGACTGACTCTCTCAATTTTACTGGAATAAAGTTCCTGTCTACACGTCTTCTGAATTTGCGACTAGGAGGGTTCAAGACGTTCGAGTGCCAGAGTTGTTTGCGGCTAGTCAAGCTATCACGTACGGATTATAACAGCGAAGATAATTAAAGATTCTTGAAATATAATCTTCACTGAAGATCAAAATGCAATAGTAATAGTACTCATTTAGTAAATTGACAGAAAAAATGGCTGGGACTCCTACGTATGACTACCTAATATGTATCATTGATGACTCCAATCTAAGAGGAATGACAGTACTTATCTTTAGTTTATGAAATCATTGAATTTCCTATGCTGATTAAGATAACGTAAACTAATGAGTGATATGTAAAATCAATATGCCT